>JASDQU010204374.1:8222-18717 GCA_032191745.1 Picea mariana
TGCTGATGGAATAATTGACACCTTTCATGCTGAGACCCAGTCTAAACAAGACAGTCATGCCAATCCTAAGTCTACTACTCCTAATTTACAAAATACTCCTACGCTGACTCCTTCCTCCGGTAAAACTTCTGAAGTTAATTCGGTTCAATCTACACCTACCGGTAAAAGTCAAAATAAAAAGAAAGGGAAGGGTAAGAATAAGGAGGACAAAAATAATAATCAACAATATGAGAAACCCAAAACCCAGCCTGTCGATGACAAAGACAAACGTAAACCTCATTATCCTTGCCTTATCTATGGTAAGGATCATTATACGAAAGATTGTCCATGACGTGCTGAGGTTACTAAGTTCCTGCAAGGGACTGGGACACCTCCTACACTTGTTGTCTTGTCACAACCGTTTCCTTCTTAGCAACATGCCCAATTGGTCATTCATGACCAACCTTCCCCCTCTACCACATCTTATGTACTTATGTGTACTGGTGACTCCAAGAAAAACAAAGTTGCATTCGTGACTTGAGCCAAAGATTATTCTCCTTCGAAAGATAAAGTTGATGATTCATCACCTTCGTTGGTTCAACCTCCTCCACTAGCTTCACCTCCAAATGGTCCTCTTCATCTCGAACGACCAAGCCTAGATACAGTTCTTCATCCTCCTCCCAAGGGCTTTGTTCGAAAGTCATCATTTAATCCTCATGCACGTGCTACCCAAAACTACAGTATTGTAGAAGACCTTGTGCAAGCACTCTCTGCGAGGTCGAATCTCGAAGTCCTTCAAAGTTGTCCTACTCAATGGAAGGTGTTGTTAAAGGCTATTGGTGGAATTCATCCTACCGATACCAATTTGATAATATTTCACTTGGAAGATCATATTACAAGGCTTCCTCCTCAATTAACATTTCAAATCCAAGTTGTTGTGGAAAATAAGAATATTTGTCGAACCGTTATTGACGAAGGAGCCTCGACTTGTGTTATGTCCATTACTTGTTAGAAAACTATTGGCTCTCCTACCCTTACCGAGTCACACAATACTCCTAAGGCTTTTAATGGTACAACGTTCAAACCTTATGGTGTTCTTCCTTCATTGTCTATTATGTTAGAAGGTAAACCGATTAATGTCGAGGTTGAGGTCTTTGATGCAACTCTCGATTACAACCTTCTACTCGGCTATAGCTGGATTGATTCGATGCATGCAGTTGTTTCTATTTTTTTTCATGTGTTACGTTTCCCGCACCAAGGAAAAGTCATTATTGTCGATCAACTGGACTTCTTTAATTCTGATTCGTGTACTAGCAACGTGCCTTTTATTTCAAAAAAACCTCCCGGTTATGAGAATGTCGACATGGGTATTTTAAAAGATTCAACGTTAATGGGTACATTTCCTATCCCACCACCCGATATTCCTCCTCCTTTTTTCGCCTCGATTAACATGATATCGAACTCTGTTGGTGAAACCCCTGCTTATTATGATCCATGAATAGTACCTATATCTGATGATTGTCTTCATTACGAAGATCGAATGCCTTTGATTCCAGTAGAATCAACTTATCAAGCTATTCAATCGACAACTTCTTCTCCTCCTTCTCTCTGTGACACGTCTCCTGATACGTTTCACGTGATCTTTCCCACTGACGAGATGATCATGAAATTCATGTCTATGGAAGATACTCCATGGGATGATGGGCATCATCGTTCTATTCTCTTCTTGGAACCTGAGACCATAGATAATTATCAATGGATTTCGACTCCGTCTACCATTGTTATAATTTACTCTGTTCCTGAATCAACACACGATGTTTTGTATGAAGGGAAATTAGGTAATATTTCACCTACCATCCCTCTTTACATCTTGATTAAACCCAGAGTTGTGGAAAATGTTCACATCGGTGCCTCATGTTCTGCTGATGAGGTCCGTACTTATAAATCCCCTTTCCAAGAATTCCGTGACGTTTTTTCCTAGAGTTACGAAGAAATGCCTAGTATTGATCCTGATATTGTTGTGCATGAGATTAAGACTTACCCGGATGCTAAACCCGTTTGACAGAGACTTCTCCTAGAAAATCCACGTAAATCTATTGCGATTAAGTTTGAAGTTGAAAAACTTCTTAAATCCGACTTTGTCTATCCTATTGCATTGACCGATTGGGTGTCCAATCTTGTTCCGGTTAACAAAAAACAAGGCACGATCCGTGTTTGTGTAGATTATAGGGATATAAACAAACCTTGTCCCAAAGATAATTATCCCACCCCTTTCGTTGACTAGATTGTTGACAACTGTGTCGGGAGTGAAATCTTCTCCTTAATGGACGGTTTCTCCGGCTATAATCAAATCAATATTTTTCCCGCGGATCAACATAATACTGCTTTTATTTTCCCTTGGGGAACCTTCGCATACCGAAAACTACCTTTTGGTCTAAAAATGCTAGTGCGACTTTTCAACATGATATGCCTTATGTTTTTCATGAAATTAAGCACATTGTACAACACTATCTAGATGATCTACCGACACATTCTATGCGTCGTCAAGATCATTCGACACATCTACGAGCCATTTTCTTACACTGTCATTATTATCACATATGATTGAATCCACAAAAAGTATTTTTTTGTGTGGAATCCAAACGACTTCTTGGTTTTATCATGTCTATACATGGGATTAGGGTAGACCCCTTTAAGGTTGAGGCTATCCTCAATTTACCTCCTCCTTCCACACTACGATAAATCCAAATTTTGCAAGGGAAGGAAATTTTTTTACGTCGATTCATTCCCAAATATGATGAATTAACGAAAGGATTTACTCGGCTTCTCAAGAAAGGTTACAATTTTGCATGGGACGACACTGCCAAAAAATCCTTTGAATCTTTGCAACTCGCCTTAACCCGTACACCACTATTGTTTCCAACCGATTGTAGTTGAGATTATTTTCTGTACTTAGCTACTTTGGACTCTACCATTTCCATGGTTCTAGTCCAAGAGGATGATTCACATGATGAACATGTTATATATTATTTGAGTCGGAGTCTCATGACCACTGAAACCAAATACCTACATGTGGAGAAACTAGCCTTGGTAGTTGTTTAGGCTGTTCAACGTTTTCATCACTACATATTATTATGTAGAACCAGAGTCATTTTCGATTGCAACCCCATGCAACACATCCTTTCTCGACAATTGCTGGGGGGCAAGTAGTCTAAATAGATAGTTATTCTCCAAGATTTTGATTTGGAGTTTGAATGCACCAAGTCAAAGAAGTCTTTGGTTTTTGACGAATTGATATGTGATATTCCCTCTACTGAAATAAAAATTGTGGCAGAGGATTCCTTACCTGATGAATATCTCTTTATGATCAGTTCTGATGACATATGGTATGGATATATTATCATTTATCTCCAAACCTAAAATTTCCAGCCTGATCTTTCTAGTATAGATCGTTGTCGCATTCGGTATCAAGCCCATTAATACATTATCCTTGGTGATACCCTTTACCGCCATGGTATTGATTCCATATTTCAATGATGTCTCACTGTTGGCACAGGGGCATACTCGGGGTTCAATGCTTAACAACACACCAAAAAAACCCCAACTATTGGCCCTTTTGACAACACCTGCAAAGCAGGCAAAGTCTCACCCGAGGTAGAAACATGGGGGGCTACAGGACGCAGGTGTCTGTAACCAAGCTAGGACACAGATATATGATAAGAGAAATTCAAAGAATAGCCTATTAACACTTAGGAAGCAACATGAATTAGTTTCTTAGATTAATTAACACCACATGACATAGTCAAAGATAGTTCGATGCAGTAACAATGAATGATTATATACCCTGAGCACTTAGCACTTAGCATTATAAGTTAAATCTAGCATTCATTTACCCTTACCACAAGTAAAGAACTTAAGCAATCAAAGATCTATCTATTACACAACATAATCAAAGCACTAAGCAGATTCATAACACAAATAACATAGCACAAAGAAAACCATGAGACACCAGATATATGTGGTTCACCCCAGTGTGGGGCTATGTCCACCAACCGCTTTGCCTCTTAATTATCTGCCGAGATATTACATTCAGTCACTCATGTGCACTAAGCAACAAAGTTGAGCTCCACAATAGACAAGATATCTACGCACTAAGCACTAGATCCTCCTTCCAAAACTAGGTCAATTCATAGAGTCAACTCTCTATCGAGCACAAAGCCTTAACAGACATATATTTCTTTGCACAAAAAAACTCGAACTACTTGCACTTAGCTACTTCTACAATACATTATTCTTTATTTATACTTTTACAAACCCTTACAATAAGGCCTAAACATGTGAAAAACCCATGGGATCACATCCCAAAACTCGTTACAAAACCCTAGAGAACCCCTTACTGGGTCCACATAGCTCGCAAAATAAGTGAGATCTGTGTTCTCATCTACGCCTGGGCCCTCCTTCTTCGACCATTGTGTCGAAGTCCAAAAGTGGGCCAAATCTGACCAACGTTTTCTCAAAACTTGGTCGAGGGCCAACAAGCCCCCAACACTCACCCGGGACTCGTCTCGAGTCACTCAGGTCTAGACAACACTGCTTCGAAAGCCTCGATCTTAACTTGAGCTACCTCAACTTGCTGCTTCGCCTGAGCCTCCTGCTCAACGATCTGTTGGATTAGTTTCTTTGTAACATGCCCTTCCAAGTGCTGTTCTACTATTGTAACCACTTGATCTAGTTGTGAGGCCTACCCATCAATCTCTTCGAACACCTTGCAGACTTCATACTGCACAGGTTGCAGCTTCTGCGTTATGTCCATTACCTTACCCTAGAGGGCAGTGATCTGTTGCTGTACTGTTCGCTTCTTCTGGGATCTATTCATTCTTTCCACTATAGTGAGCAACTTCATCTGTGCCTGTACTGAAAATTCCTGCTGCTGTGCCTCCTATAACTGTGCTTCTAGCTTCCTTAGCACTAGATCCTTGGCGAGGAGTTCATATGTCTGGGCTGCCCTCTCACTCAATTGTTTACATTCTGAGGTGAGGGCTCTTATTCTTATTACTGTGTTTTTGGAAAACTCCTCCCTCTGGTCACGCACTTCCTATGGGGTGCTCGGTATCGTTTGGGCCTCCAGATTAGTTATCCTAGTCTGAAGCTACTGGAGGGTCTCTGTGAGCTTCACTATTTGAGCTTCGACCGACTCTCTCTCTTCCTATGCCAATCCTGGTAGAGAGCGACATGCTTTACTTACCGCTTCTTTGACCATTGCCTACTCTTCGAGAACTTGCTCTTTTCCCCTCTGTAGATGGGCTTTTTCCTCTCGAAACTTTGCCTAAAGCTTTGCTTTGTCGCTTTTATGGGCAACTACACTGTCTTGTGCTACTTGTAATTTTACTAGGACTTCATCTTTCTCCTTTTTCAAGGATTCTGTAGCCTTCTCCTTCTCTTCTTGAGCTCTTTGGAACTGAGATTCTATTGCATCCACAATCCTTCTCAATTGGATTGGTTCATCCCCTAATTCTACAATCTATGAGGAGGAGGGCACAAATGACACAACATGTACTGCGCAGGCCAAATGAACAACCTGCTGCACTTCCTTCAATTCTCTCTCAATTATTCCATATAACTTCTCCTGTTTAACTCTGTATCTCTGCAACATGTCCTCAGAGGCATCCTCAATAGTTCCATAGACCAGACTGATGTCATCATCTGTGAGGGTGGATTCCAACTGTGTCTTATTGGCGTGCATCTTCTTCCTTGCTGAAGGTTTCTTCAGAGAAACCTTCCTCTTTTGCAGTGTCACTGTCCCGACAGGAGGATATTTAGGTGGTGTAGCTTCACCTCCTCCTTGCTCTTCTTCCCCTCCATCTCCTCCTCCCTGTCCATTTTCTTTGTCTTCTCCTCCTCCTGGCGAGATAGAACTATTATCTTCAGAAGCACTGTCCTCTTCATCAGTCTCTATGTCCTAGACTTCATCTTGATTTTTCTTCTTCTTCATCCCACTGGACTATCCGACATGTTCAACCCATGTAACTATGGGGCTTCCTATGGTGTCAATGTCAGATAAATCTGCATCGACGACAGGTACAAGAAATTCCTCTAGCCATTCCTTTTTAATTTGCTCCATATCTTTATCTTTCAGCTTGTAGTATGACTGTAACTCTTCCTGGTGCTCATCTCTTCGCGTGGTGATGTAAATGAAATTGGGATCAATGCAGAACTTCACCATGGGTCGGTATTGGTGCAGGGTGTACGGTGTCATATGCGGGAATGATTCAATGGTGACCTTCAACTGCTAGTAATATCCATGAAACACGACATTGGACTACCACTACTTCGTCATGTCATTCGTATACCACAGGGTGGAAAATCGAGTGGCCAAGGGATCCGAAGGTTTGATCTCTGGGAAAGTGGATCCTTCAGGAATTTTCCAAGAAACAAATGTGATCAAAATGATCAACCAACTATAATGGAATTCATATCCCAAGTCCTGGGCTTCACGACAATCCTTCTCTAGCTCATTGACGAGGTAGTTCGTCCAGTTCAACTGCATGCCCTCCACACCCTTTCCTGCGAGGTCCATCACAAACCTGGTGACCTGTGTGGGGCGGTTCTTCCTCACTAGCTTTCCAGCTAAGAGTTGAAAATAAGGTGCACTGCACCATCCTATATAGAGACTACCTTGTAACCTCGCTTTCCTTTTTCTACCTCTCCATAAGCTTCTTTGATGTGCTGCGCCAAAGATTGGTCTATGACCTTCCCTGGATTAAACTGATGTGGGTCAAGACCCTTCACACTTAAACCTGTGATCCAGTGGATCAGAGCCAGATCCACAGTAATCCTTTTGTCGAGCCACATATATCCTCCATGATAACATGACATAAGAATTTTAACACAAGCGTTAACCTCCTAGTGGCGACCAAAATGTAGGATCTTCATCACATTCAAAACGGTTGACTGCGCCAATCCTTTAAGCCATGGTTGCGAGACGAGGTGACGTTTATTTCTGGTGGTCTTGGTTAAATATCGGTGAGGCACCAACATGGCATAGTTTTTACTGTCTCTTAAGTTGAAGTCGTTGTTCTTCAACAATGGGGTCTGTCCTAACTGACTCCCAACTATGCAAATTCCTTTCAAAATGTATGCAGTGAACATGAAGTACTCAAAATATTGAAGGATACTATCCCGGTTAACAACACCGGATAGAGGCAGAATATAATCAGGTAGGATCGATGGGATCTGCTTCGCATTAGCCAGATCGTCGCGACGCTTACTTCACTGTTCAGTTACAGGGTTGAAATGGGTGGAACGATGTCCGGTCGAAGGGGAAGACTACAATCCCCTAGTCAATGAAGCCTAAATACCATTGGATATCAGTCTGTCAGCCATTAGCTTCTTAAGAAATTCCTCGACAGACTTCTCCAATTCACTAGGTTCGCCCGACATTCTAGATTTTAACAGACATGCGGGGTAGACAAATGGACAGGCAGAGTAGACAAACAAACAAGAAGGGTCTAGTTTTAGATATCACAACTCATTACTTGGAAAATTCTCTTCTTAGCTCAATCAATCACGGGTAGCAAAAAGTGTTCCCAACGCAACGACCAACAAGTTAAATAAGCGGGGTATCATGACGAATCTTCCAACGGCTAGGAAATGATTCCATTGATGTAAATCTATCCATTATGGCATGGTCTCAATGTCCAAAAGCAGTCCATAAGCCCATAAATGTGTTTTCTAACCATTCCGGAGCATCATTCTAACGATCGGGGTGCCTCCAACAGTCATATAACTTCGCCAAGGTGAAGTACAATTCTGCTTGGACTTGCTGTTCTAGCAAGGTTCAAATCCTGCGAACCTGCCTCCTGTGAGGTTCCAATCTGCAAAGTTTTCCATCTGGTTTCTGTAGCTTCTTGTATCTTTTCCAACTTATATTTCTTTTTATTGAGCTTCTTTTCCTTCTTTCCTGTTATTTGAGTCCCTCTAACTATTTCTGGAATCCTCTTTCGATTTTTATTCTTATCTTCCTCTAGTGTGGTGGCTTCACACTATTGAGGTTCCCTCAAGGATTCTAAAGCTAATATCCCTTTTCTTAACACTTCATGAGTGGGCATACTTCTTTCTTGAATAGATAGGTTCTTCAAGCATTCTTGCATTCTTTCAACCTTGATAGCTAATTATCTTGCTTTCTGTCCCTCCTGTGTTGTTACTTTGTTTTATTGCTTCGGCTTATCCTCGCGTTCTTCTATTAGTCGGTCTATTTTCCTAGCCATGAAATCCCTTAATTCTTGCTTTTTCCTTTCTGTAGCTTCTTCCTTTGCTTTCCTTTTGATTTGATCCTTCTCGATCCAAGTCTTACTTAACAAAAGCGGGAATAGGACGTTGTTCCCAACAAACCTAATGACTTCAAATTCTTCTTTGGTCGATGTTCCATGAACAATAATAGGTACATTAGTAACTCTTCCACATAAGGTTATCATATTTCCCTTAAACAAGCCTATCCTTCCCAACAAAGGTACCATAGTAGGATTTCCCAAAATTTCCCAAGTTTCCTTTGTCATAATATTCACTTGTGTTTCTTCATCTAGGACACAGTCTATGTCGAAGTCTTCTATTCTTGCACTTATGCGCTGTTTTGCTTTCAGGATCTCTGGTAAATTGATATCTTTATGAATATTCATCATTTCTTTCAACAGTAATAACTTAGTCTGAAATTCCTCTGACCCTTTCTCTTTATGAATTTCTACCATGCCCTTAGTCTCTTGACTTTCTTCATATTTTTCTTGTCTTATGTTCATCCCTTCAACTTTAGCAATAATCCTTGGACAATCCTCAACCTCATGACCAACAACCTTACAAAAAAGACAAGTAGGGCCTACCTCAGGACATTCCTTAGCAAGATGTACCGACCTTATGCAATTATAACACAAAGTCAATCCTCTTTTTCTTTTAAATGTCCCCCAACCTTTTTGTACTGCGCACTTCCCCTAGGATCATAGTGTTGGACCTGCAATCTGCAATTTTTTTTTCTAGGTTCTTGCATCCACTTATTAGTCCAAAAAACATTTCTATGCATAGGAATAACATATATTTCTTCATTTATATTAAATTTAATCAAATCAAATCTTTCTTTCAACTGCACCCTAGCCTTCAGACTAGGAAAAAATCTATTAAACATACTTAAATTCATTCTTTCAAAACAAAAATTTTGCACTTATCTTTCTCTTTCCAAAGCACACTGCTTTCTTCTTTTAGGGTATTACCTCTTTTCTTTAGATCAGCTTACTTTCTTAGCACAAATCTTCACAAGTCAGGTAGAGTACTGCGCACTTCAGCAACAGATCTACGCACAAATCTTCTATTTTTCTTTACTCTAGTTCCCAACAATCACACTTTCAGGTCCCGACAATGAAACCATTTGTTGGCATAGGGGAAGACCTAGGGTTCAACGCTTAACATCGCACCAAAGAAACCCCAACTACCGGCCCTTTTGGCAACACCTTCGAAGCAAGAGAAGTCTCAACCGATGTAGAAACAAGGGGGTTACAGGACACAAGTGTCTGTAACCAAGCTGGGACACAGATTTGTGATAAGAGCACTTCACAAAATAGTCTATTAACACTTAGGAAGTAACATTGATTAGTTTCTTATCTTAATTAACACTGCACGACATAGTCAAAGATAGATCGACGCAGTAACAATGAATGATTATATACCCTGAGCACTTACCACTTAGCATTATAAGTTAAATCTAGCATTCATTTACCCTTAACACAAGTAAAGAGCTTAAGCAATCAAAGATCTATCTATTACACATCATAATCAAAGCACTAAGCAGATTCATAATAGAAATAACATAGCACAAAGCAAACACTGAGACACCAGATATACGTGGTTCACCCCAGTGTGGGGCTACGTCCACCAACCGCTTCACCTCTTTATTATCTGCCAAGATCTTACATTCAGTCACTCTTGTGCACTAAGCCACATAGTCGAGCTCTGCACCAAACAAATATCTACGCACTAAGCACTAAATCCTCCATCCAAAACTAGGTCAATGCACAGAGCCAACTCTCTATCGAGCACAAAGCCTTAACACACATATATTTCTTTGCACAAAGAAACTTGAACTACTTACACTTAGCTACTTCTACAATACATTCTTCTCTATTTATACTTTTACAAACCCTTACAATAAGGCCTAAACATGGGGAAATACCATGGGCCGACATCCCAAACTCGTTACAAAACCCTAGAGAACCCCTTATTGGGTCCACATAGCCTGAAAAATAAGTGAGATCCACGATCTCAACTCTACCCGTGCGCTCCTTCTTCGACCATCATGTTGAAGTCCAAAAGTGGGCCAAATATGACCAATGTTTTCTCAAAACTTGGTCGAGGGCCAACACTCACCTATGATGAAGTTGAGAAAGCTTTGAATGACTATCATTATGGAGCATGTGGCGGTCATATGTCAGGGTATGCCACTGCCCAAAAGATCTTACGAGCTTGTTATTTATGG
>JASDQU010204375.1:0-18840 GCA_032191745.1 Picea mariana
CCAACTTTAAGACTTAGGATAAAATAATTATCCATACTTTATGTTTTAGAAATATCAATATAATATTCCCTTGACTTTTGTCCCTCCCTTTCCCTAACTAGTGAAGTTTAGTCCCCCATCTCTTTTATCGTGGTCGGTCTGCGTGCAACGATGTATTTATATTAATCACGAGTCATGTACAAAGTAGGCGCATTGGCCCTTGACATCTAGGCATTCCAGCCTAATACCAAAACATAAGCATCCCATTTTATAGTAACCGGCTCACCAACCTATAATACATATCATATACATGAGGCTCATTGTCTTCCATACTGCGCGCACCTTAGTTACTGCACGCGATATCCTGCGATGTGCATACTACATTATTTTACTGCGCAGTTCATGGGCACAGTATGCCACATGATGTGCATTACCAAATGAGGTAAAAACATCTCACCAACTTAAGTATATTTATATTACATTTGAAATTGGTTTCGGTCGAGGGATATTACACCTACGTCTCCGAGCCTTTGTCTCAGTGGGAGAGGATTTATTATTTCTCTTCAATGATTCAAAAGTACATTATAAATGTATCAAAATAATTAAAAAATGGTCTAGATGTGTTCTACTCAACCTCAAGAATCCAACACAGCTAAAGGCACTACAAAATTTTGAGCGTAGCTCCGAGAATTGGCTTCCAAAGTTCGCTTCCTCAATGGCTTCCCTACATAAAAATGGCTTCAAGATTCACAAAATCATCATCATTTTGCTAATATGGACCTCCTGGACTGTAAAAAACCTTTGATTTATATAGATCTTGAGTTGGGGATCCTATCCCAACTTCCTCCCAAGATCGAGCCTCAAATCGGGCTCCAAATCCCCCCAAAATGGGCAAAATCCACCCAAATCAGCATAAAAAATCATTAAAAATCATATATGATAGTTTAAAAATCCAAAAATTGCCAAATATTGGGTACAACCCCTTTCTTCCAGGCCCCTGGTCATATGGCTGAGGGCTAGGCATTGGCCCCTAACCCTCTGGTCCAGCCCCTAAACATCTAGTGCTAGGTCACATGGCTCCATGTGTCTGGGCCTTAAACTCTTCACATGCCCCACCTTCTGGTCTTGGCTCCTGGTCTATAGGCCCCGGTTGGTCGGCCTAGCCCTTGTCGACCAAGGCTTATCCTCAAATCTCCCGCCATATCAATTCAAAAAAAATATTTGCTGGTATATGGTTACATCCCATGTGCAGTTCATATGGTTANACCCAAAGGTCAAGGGTTTGAATCCCCTGGAGGTGGAACACATTTTTTACACAATCAACATTGGTTAAATATGGGGTGCCACATGGAATCCTCTAATTAGGCCATGCATCACCCTATGATTGGACTATATAGTCTAGTCACCGACATAGTCAGTGCCGTGTCACCATCCTGTCATCCTTCCATGTCACTTCCATACAACCATGTGTCGTACCCTGAGCCTTCCATGTCATCATTCATACTGCCAAGTCACTTGTCCAGTCAGCTTCCATGTCAGCATCCGTACTACTTAGTCACCCTACCACATCAGCATCCATACTACCTAGTCACCCTGCCACATCAACATCCGTACTGCCACCTTCCATCCGTACTGCCATGTGTCAGCCTGTCATTGGGCCACGTCAACATTTTGTGCAACCACATATCACGTCCATAAAATGCCACATGTCAAGTTTTGATTGNCATTTTTGGAAAAAACATTATATGGACAGAATCGACGCGACGAGATCGACACAATGGCGCTGGTTTCATCTGATTATGAGAACTTTGATTTTTAGGCCTTCCTGGATCCTTTTTGGATCACTCCACTAACTACATGTAATGTTTTTTCAGTCTTGGAATCAAGAGTATAATTGAATTAGAGGAATGTTGGTCTCATGCTAATAGGTGTCCTATGATGAACACATATGAACCTAGTGCATAGACCAATTTTCTTTTAGAATAGCTAAGTAGAGCTCATTTCCCTTTCTAAATAACCAATAAGTCTTTTCAAATAAAATATAAAATAAGCATAGTTGTTGGTTTTAATAGACTCCCTTCTCGATTATCTGATTTATTGACCCAGGGTTCATGTCATTTGGGGTTCCAACAAAGCCTCTAACTCTTGGCCCTTATGGTAAACCAGACGGTAGTGCAACGCTCGGAAGGTACTATGTAGTCTCACCTGAGATAGCTAAGGATGGTTGACTATAAGACTCAGGTGTTTATAGCCTAGGACAGAGGAGGAGATAAAGGGTTTCTTGATTAAGGCCTTGGTCTGTGAACTGTTACTGTAATCTACTTGTTCTCAGGAATCACATGCATATAAATCAATATATAAACAGATTCTAATAATGCGTTGGTTATTCATCAATCGTAGTCATCTATTACTGAAAGAAGTTAAAGATATGCAAACATTCAACACATTACACAAATGTTACCATGGTTCACCCCTCCTGGGCTACGTCCACAAAGATTTGTCTCTTGGCTCTTTTATTATTGTAGTTCTTGATCTTCCTGCACTGCGCGCTTACAGTCCTCCGCAAAAGTGGCTAAGATCTAGGTGAGGCGAACTAGATCACATCAGGCTTTGCAGCCTGCAGTCTAATCCTCATATCTACCTTCCCTCATATCTTCCTTGCTCAATAACTTACAAAATTCAGTTCATGCAATTCAACCCCTCACATATCGCCAACAACAATACTCGGGAAAAATGACTCAATAACAATCGTAATCTTCATAAAAACTAACATCAAACAACAACAACCACAACAACAACTACAACTCTCACTCCCTTATATGATAATTTTGTATCTATATTTATACATTTCGGGCTCTTCATCCACTTACAAAATATTACCAAAACCCTAACCCTTCTTACTCTAGGTTTTTCTCCCATGCGCGCGCTGTTCCTCCTCTAGTTGTCACTTCCCTCTATGCACGCTTTCTTGCATTCGTGCGTGCTGATATTTTGCCAGTGCTGAGAAGTTCTGCCTGTAATTTCTTTAACTCTTGTGTCCCCTTGACCCGTTCTGGGATTGGGATGGTATTCTATTGCTGCTTTAATTCTTGGACCATTTCCTTGATCCTTTCCTCCTCCTTGTCCCATTGTTGGACCTGTGGGTCCTCAACTAGCTTTGTCTAGAGTTGCGCTACTTTATCCAGCAAGTTGGTTGCTATGCTGACCTGTTTTTCCAGCTCCTATAGTTGCACTGTTTCTTCCTGCTTCCTATGCTCCTTTACTGATGGTGGAGTCGTTGGTCTAATCTGTCCACAGAGAGTCTCGATCTCCCTCTGATATTGATCAATTTCCTGTGCAATTTGATCGATATTTTCTGCCGCTAGGAGTTCACTTCCTTGTGTAGTAGTTGGAAGTTTCCCAAAAATGTCTTCCACTCTGCGTTCCAACTCATTCATGCGTTCCTTTTTCTCCTGCATTTAAGATTTGACCTGCACGCAAACTGTTTCTAGTGTTTCTTGCTTCTTTGTTGCTTGTTGTAGCTCGACCACCTTTTGATGTGCTCGAGACTGTATCTCATGGTCGACGCTAACCTGCAATTGGTATAAGGTATTTGCTGGTATCTGTGTTAGGACCAACTGGATCTGATCCAAATCCTTTAGTGGTGTCTGTCCCACAATCTCATCCATTCGTAGCATGCTTGGCTTTATGTAAACCGTGGAATGTGGTTTTGGAAAAACTGAGTCGCGTTCTCCTATCTCCATTCTTTCTGTGGTCCGTGCGATCGATGGCTTTGTGCCTCTGTTGCTACTTGTAATCTGGGCTTCTTCGAATTTCTTTAGGAGATGCCCTATTTCTGCCAGCTCCTTCTGCAGTTTATCCCTATGGTGAACTACATGATCAAAGTCCTCTGCGAGACAATCCTGGACCATTCTGGCAATCATCTCTCCATCGTCCTTTGTGATTGTGTATTTTGGTGGTGATCATTGTTCCTTTGATTTATTGTGCACACCTATTTCCTACACCACCGGTCTCTTAGTTACCTCGGGTTCCTGTGTGATGGGGTTCGTTGCAGTTTCCTATGCTCCCTCAGTCGGGTTCTGCTTTTCATTGGGTGGATGAGTGGTTTTTGTTCTCCCCTTCTGGGTCCCTGGCTGCTCTGAGCTGCCTTTTGTCTAAGTTGACTTGATTTGTCCCATTCTTGGTTTCTTGGGTACTAGGACTTGTGGAGGCTTTGTCTCCGGCTGCAGAGCCCCTCCTTCTGTTGTTTGTCCCAGTACTTCTCTGGGTATGGTTGGGATATTCCATTCATCCGGCCACTCGTGGATGATCATCTCGATGTCTCCCTCGGTGACACAATAGTGCATTTGTAGCCACTGTTTATGTGGGTCCTGTCTTGGATGTATCCACATGGCTTGTTGTCTAGCCCAAAAATTGGCGATGCCCCTTGAATTGTGCGACAACCTCTAGTGTTATCCTCCATGCTCGGTTGATTGCTTCCTGTATTTCCCGTAGGTAAGATTCAAATATAATTCCATTTCCATTCTTATGCTTGACCAGTGGCATGGATTTCAGGGCACAATATCTCCCTCCTCCTGGATGTGGTGTGGTACCAAAGATGATGTAGTCTGGTTCCTTCCATCCCATGAAAGCAATGAGAGTAAGAAGCCATGAGTAGTGAAATTCCATACCTGCTTCTTGCATGTCTTTACAGTCAATTTGGAACAAGTTTGACAGATATGGTGCCTAGCTCATGAAGGTGCCTTCTGTGCACTGAGATGCAACTGCGATAACTCCTGCTGGTACTTCATCTTTATGGCATTTTCTTAGCAGTTTGCATGCTAAGATATTTGCCCCCAGTTGTGTCGCAGCATCATTAATTCGCTTGATTATAGTCCTCTCGTTCCCCTGTCGGTGTCGTATTTCCTCTTCATTTCTTCTACCGATGATTTTTCCTTGGACTTGTCGTCTAGTATCAACGTGGGATCCATACCCCGGATGGGTAGTACTGTAATTTGTGTAGTAAGTTCAATAGTTATGGTGATGGGTTTGTCCAGCCATACATCCCCTCCATGTGTAACTGATAATAGTTGTTTGACGCATGTCATCACATATTGGCCTCTACCAAAGTGTGGTATCTTTAGAAATCCTAGGATTCCAGTTTTGTCCAGTCTGGCTACCCATTTGCATGGCTTAGTGATATTTCCTCTAAGAGGGTTCACGACTATTGTCTCCGAAAAGACTTGTGGTGCAAGATCTAGATATTTTCTTTCATCTGCTACATCATGGTTAGAAAACTTGAGCTTTCCGATGTGACCCAATAGCTGCGAGTCCACCTATATGCCTTCTGGTGTGTGAGGTAGCACAATCTCTGCAGCTAGTTTCTTTCGAGGCGATCTCGGTATCTGAATCTTGTCTTCTAGCTGTGTTGGCTGGTTCGAAGTTCTAGCAACTTTTGATTGTGCTGGCTGGTTCGAAGTTCCAACAGCTTTCGGTTGCTCCTTCACCATCCATTCTTCCCAAGCTTTTCCAATTTCACCAATCGGCTCGTCTGAAAAAGAAAATTTTGGGATGGGTATTTGTGGAACATTTGGTTGGAGCTCTACTTCTGGGTTCTGTGTGCTTCCGTTTATTTCCATGGCTTCTTTAGTGTTTTCTGGATGTCCTTCTTGATGAGTTCCAACTACTTGCTTCTGAAGCTCCTGCGCTGCTGCCGGCCTATCCTCTTTCATGGTTTCCATTCGGGGCTGCGGGATATCTTCCTAGATCACTGTTGATTTGACTGGAATATCCTTCGGCGATGGGATTTCGTCAATATCAATGATCTCCGGTGGCTGCTACTCATTTTCTTCCCAAATTCCTTACGAACTAGTTTGAACCCTAGTTGGTCTGACTGTTTGGCCTAGTTCTGTGAGCTTTGGTGGTGCCATACTAGTGTCTGTTGGATGTTTTTTTGGTTCAAATAGCTCAGATAATCTCTGTGATCTCGCTCTGTCCATTCTGGCTGCTATTTCTCTTTCTCCGGTCTTCTTTTGCGAAAAGACTAGTTGTTTCTGTGCTCATGTGTTGTATGGGTGTGCCATGAAGCTTGTTGAGGGAGCCTCCTACCTTGTGCGATTAATGCACCCTAAATGTGGGTTCAATACATCAACGATGATTTCATACTTTCCCTTATGGCTACTTTTCCGTCGCCAGTTGGCATGTTTAGTGCGACATCCCATCCATCCTTTCCTTGCTTTAATTCTACCCCATGTTGTCCTGTCATTGTTCTTTTTCTGACTTCCCTTTTCCCACTTGTTTGCCTTTCCGATATGGCCATTGTATTTTCCCTCACTAGTTTTGTGTTTCGTATGTGGCTTGTCCGTCATGCTGCGCACTATCTTTAGGCTCTCTTCATTTTTTTTTTTTTTGAACTGTGAGGTGTTCTGCGCAGTGGGTAGTCGACTATCTTTGTATAGTTTCAGCCGGCTCCCGTTGAAAATTCCTCTGAAGTCTGCACCTGCAATATCTTTTAGCTATACATCTTCCTCATCCGTGATAGCTTTTACCTCATATGGTCCTAGCCAATGCATCCTCAACTTCCCTGGGTGCTGCAATGCTTTACTGTCATAGAGAAATACTAGATCTCCTTCCTTGAACATATTTCTCTTGATGTGGCGGTCGTGCCACGCTTTGTCTCTCACTTTCTGTACTTGTTGATGGAATCCTGCCAAGATTCGATCTTCCTCCATTGACAATAATTGATCCAGTTGTTCCTGGACTATGCCTCATTCTATCATTTGTGTGATAGCTGCTACACATAGACTAGGTATTAGAAATTCTAGTGGTACTACTGCTTCTTGACCATAGACCAGTTTGAATGGTGTTTGACCTGTCAACTTTTTTCATGTGGTTCTATACGCCCATAGTATTGCTGGTACCTTGAGATCCCAATTGTCCCTGTTGACGTTACATATCTTTGTCAGGGCATTCTCTAGAATTTTGTTGAAGGCTTCTACCGTACCATTAGCCTGTGGGTGATATGGTGTGATTTTTTGGTGATGAACTTCGAACTCTTCAAGCATCACTCGGATGGTGTTGTTTATGAAGTGCATTCCTTGGTTGCTCATCATAAATCTTGGGCACCCAAATCTAGCAATTACCTGTTCGTAAAGAAAGTGGGCAACTATCTCTGCGCTGCAATCTTTTATTGGTGTGGCTTCCACCCATCTTGTTAAGTATTCCGTCATGGTGATAATGTATCTTGCGCCTGTTCTCTTGGAAGGTGGGTTAATGGGTCCCACAAAGTCTATTTCCCATTTTTCAAATGCCTGAAGTGTCACTTGCGGTGGTTGTGGCATCTCGTCCCTTCTGTTGGGTTTGCCGACCTGTTGATAGACATGACATTGCTGACAATATTTTTTCGAGTCTCGATGGATCGTTGGCCACCATAATCCTACATGTAGTACCTTCTATGTGGTATCTTTTCCTGAATAATTCCCTCCTACTATTCCTTCATGAGCTTCTGCTAAAATTCTTGGTTGTTCATGGTCTAGTACGCATCGTCGTAAGATGCTATCTACGCCCATTTTATAGAGATTCCTTGCGATCAGTTGACAGTTGACTGCGCGGACTACCAGGTTCTTTTTCTGCGCAGTGGTATATCCCTGTGACGCAGTACCTGTGCTCAAGTACTAGATGATCTTTGTGAAGTAATCGTCATCAATCTGTACTGAGAAGAGCTGTGCATCTGGAAATTTGTCTTCCAAATTCGTTGGTTTCTCTTCATTTGTGACCCTTGATAAGTGGTCAGGCCCTGCATTCAGGTTCCCGGGTTTGAATATTACCTCAAAGTCAAATTCTTGAAATAACAACAACCATCGACATATTCTCCCCCCCAACACTGGCTTGTTAACTAGGTATTTCAGGGATGAGTGATCTGTAAACATACTAAAGTGTTTTCCCAATAGGTAGTGTATGTATTTCTATAGTGTGTAAACCATAACTAATCCTTCTCTTTTCATTGTGTTATAATTCTGTTCTGAGTCTGATAATTTCCTTCTTGCGAACGATATTGGGTGATCCAAGTCTCCTACTTCTGGTTGTGCTAAAATAGCTCCAAGTGCTATCACTGATGCATCTACATGTACATGGAATGTCTTCTCCCAGTCTAGAAATACCAATATTGGTGTGGTGACCATCTTTTCCTTCAGTGTATCCAGACCGTGTTGGCACTCATCATTTCATTGATACTTATTATCCTTCCTTAACAATTTCTCCATAGGCGCTATAATCTGCGCGTAGCCTTTGATGAATTTCCTGTAGTATCCCGTATGTCCTAATGTTTCTCTTAGTTGGCGGACTTTTTTTGGTGCTGGTAGGTTGACAATGATTGTGATTTTGGATGGATCCATTAATAAACCCCGTTTACATACTATGTGTCCTAGTAGTATCCCAAATGGTGTTCCAAATATGCATTTCTTGATATTCAGTGATATTTGGCACTGTCTGTATCGTTCTAGCATCAGGCGTAAAACTTCCACATGGTTTTTTAACAGGCTATAAACCATCCAATCATCTAGGTAGACTTCGATAAATTGGTGTATGAAATCCTTAAATGCTGCGATGACCACTCTGGAGAATATCGCAGGTGCATTCTTCAATCCGAATGACATGACTGTGTACTGATAAGATCCCCATTCTATCACAAATGTGGTCTTGTGTCTATCCTCTTGTGCTATCTTAATCTAATGATATCCCGAGAATCCATTGGCGAATGAATAGGCTTCGTGTTCTCCTACATTCTTGAGTACCTCATCCATGAATGGTGTGGGGAATGGGTTGTGTAAGAAGGCATCGTTCATCTTCCTCAGGTCAACACATATCCTGATCCCTCTTCCCTATTTCTTGTCCTGTACTACCATCAGGCTTATCCATTCTGATTCTTTGACTGGTTCAATGATGCCGACCTTGAGAATCCTGTTGATCTTGTCTTTGAGTTTCTGTTTATAGATGGGTTTCAGTCTGTATGGTCGCTGTTTAATGGGTCTCGCATCAGGTCTGAGTGCTATCTTCATTTCTTCTAATTCTATGGCTATTCCTTTCATCTCTGTAAAGGTTGTGGGAAAAAGGTTGCTGTATTCATGCAACAATTCTGTGATTCTTTCTAGTGTCTGTTCGTCCCAATAATCTCCAATGCTGGCCATTTTGGGCTACTCGGCGGTCCCTATGCTAACCTTGTTGATCTTGATTGGTGCATAAATGACCTCTGATTCTAAGGGTGTTCCTTGACTGTCTGCTTATTCCGCTGCTATACCTCTATGACAACTTCCACCTTTGATTCTGTAATGAATATGACATCTTTGATCTGTTTTAGGGCTGTGTCTATGTTGGGGTTCTCATGCTCGAATGAGAAAGTGACTGTAAAGTTCTGTTGGAGTGTCGTCCATGTTTTGGTTCCTTTTTGCATTTCCTGGTCTATATACCAATTCGCTGGTATGCCTTCTAAAGTATGATTGAAGTGGTGAGACCATTCTTCTGGTGGCGTGATTTTCCATAGTGTTTTACATGCCTCCAAGTGTTCTGTTGACCTTCCTAGTCTATCATATTTTTGTCGGTTGTTTCGTATCTGTTTTGCACTGAACCTTATGCACAGTAATCATTTGCATTGGTACCAATCTGTGATAGTCTCTTTGTACGCACCCCACCATCTTGCGGGTGTAGCCTTTAGTTATAAATCTAGTGCTAATAGTCTCTGGTTCTCTAAGACTTCATATTTGTATTGTGTTAAGAAAGTTTCCAAATCATTTAGTCCATGAAAACTGGGTGGTTCTCTGATTTCTGGGCCAAGCCATCTTACTGCGCGGTCTATTCTTGCACACCTTCTTGTGGATACTTCGTGTAGTCTTTGCTGCCAGTTTTCTAACCCAGTGTCTAAGTCTGTTGTGCATGAAGTAATTCTCCGCCAACTGAGTATCCTATCTGTAGTTGGGTTTATATAGTCTGCATTGTGCATAGTTTTTCTATACAACTAGCCAATTTCGTCTAGATCCAGGAAAGTGGCTTTTACGAACCTCTCGCCTTCTGATGGGTTGAGTGGGGATATAACCCTGTAGTCTCCTGAATCAAATGTTATTTTTCTAGTTTTCAAGTTAATTATGGCCTGGTTGTCGAACGCCCAATCCAGACCAAGTAGCGTTGGGTAAGGTGTTGTACCGTCTACTATTTTGATGACTTCAAAGTCTGCCTTAGTGCACACCCCATCCAGGTCTACGGTTACTCTTTTCAGTCTACCTATTGGTAGGAATCTATGTTGATTTGCTAGCTTTAATTGAACCGTTGAGTATCCCAGTGTAGGTTCTCCCATGCATTGCCATGTGGTTTTTAGTAGTACGTTCACTTCAGATCCTAGATCTAGTATAATATCTCCCATGTTGAAATCCCCAATATTAGCATTGATTCTAAATTCTCTACTTGTTCTTCTTCTTGTGTGTAGGTGGTTGACAGTTTTCAGTTTTGGCTTCTGTCCCGTCTCGCTGGTACATTTCTCTAAGATGTTTTGCAATACTTTGATAGATGAAGAATCACTTAACATTTTGATGCATGATTGAAAAAAGTCTTTGATAGTACTTACTTGTTCTTTAGGTTGTATTCTACTCGTATGGTCCAGTGATGGCGACATGTCATATTCCGGAGCTTCCTTATTCTTCTGCGCATTCAGTGCTATGTCCTCCTTCTGGAATTCTTGTTGGGCTTATGTAAAAATCTCCTTTTCCTTTTGCGCATTGAACTTCTTGTTGGGGTTGGGGTTCTTCTTTACCCATTGGTTCTGCACTGGGTCCTGTCGGACTACATCGTTTCCTATTTCCATTCCTCCTCGAGTGACTATGTTGATGTTCTGTCCATCATCCCTTGCTTCGGCTGAAATCCACTGAACATTCTGGTTATTTTGGTTCCTTTTTTCCTAGATCTTTATGAGTAGTGTCGGACATTCCTTTGTATCGTGGTCCAAAGCGCGACAATACATACAGGTTGATGGTGGTAGTGGGCATTCCCATGCATAATCTCCGGGTTTCTAGCAATTGTGACATGTGACTGGTCCTCTTCCATGTTCGAAACCTCCTCTGGCTCATCCTGCTCCTCTATAGGTTGTGCGATCACCTCGTGGTGCATTATATTATGGTCCCTGATTATACTGCGTGGTATTGTGCTAGGGCTGTGCTGGGTTATTCTATGGCTATGCATTATTATAAGGTTGTTGCACAGTATTATACTGCTACTGCATAGTGTTGTATGGTTCTAGGGATTGAGTGAATTGTGGTGCTGCCTACCCAGTCATCATTTCTGCTTGTACCCTGTATGCGTTTGAGGTTCTTTCCCGCATCAGCTCCATAGTTTGAAAGTTTTTGTCATCGTGGCCAAATGACTTGCACAATGTGCAATATGAGTTCATTGGGACTGTTTGGTATTTCTGCATCATTGTGAAATGGTAAGGTTCGTGACCCGGTTTCTTGTAGATCTCACACCATAATCCCCCCTGTGGCAGTGGGTTTGGCATGCCTACTACCATATACTGTGCGAACGTCAGACATTCATTTTTGTGGTGTGCTTCTGTCCTGCATGTGGTACACCAAACAACTTCTCGTTTGTCCTTGTTCTTATTCTAGTTCAGCTGAAATTTTAAGTTCTTCAGATCCTCTTTCAGTTCTTCGATAGTCGGGTCTGTCTACTCATACTAGTTCTCTTCCAACTACAAGGCTGCCTGCAGAGCCTCTGCTTGTGTCTGAAACTTCTGTTGTCCTAGTGGATATTTTAAGTGTGGGAGTAGTGAGTTAACAAACAGGTGCCGATGTTGCATCTCAGTCATAAGGTATTTTAATTTCCCTTTTAATCTCTTGAATATTTGATCGATCTCCCATACCGATTCTCCTGGTTTCTGTCTTATCTCAATCATCTTGTTCATATACTGATCCTCTGAGATCGGCTTCTGGAACTCATTAATTAGTAGTTTCTTAATGTCATCCAGTGTCCTTGTCATCTCGAGAGCACTGTTTGTGTCTAGACTCATCTACCAGTCTAGTGCACAGTCTCTTAGCGTGATCGCTAGTTGTGCGAGTTTGGTGTTGTCATCAGTGATCTGCTTTGCTTTCTAGATCTTAGCACCAATGAATAGATTCTTCTCAGGGTCTTCTGCTACTTCTCCTCGAAACTCTGGTAATCTGATAGTAGGGTCGTGTCCTGCCATTCTGAGTACTGAGCTACTAACTCCTCCGTGCAGTGTGGATACTTGACTAAGATTACCCGAACTGGCTCCTCCAGTTGTTGCTCCTTGTGTAGATGTGCTTCTTGCTGTCGGACTTCCTTCGAACTTTGGTTGCCTAAATGGTGGTGTTCTCTGTGGTGTATTGGTCACACATGGGTTTGTGGGTTCCATACTAACATTGATACGAAAGGGGTGGCTGTCTTGTCCTCCCGTTCTTAGTTCTCTTGTTTTCCTCTCATAGGTGGCGCGCAGGATTTCCTCAATCTTCTCCACAGCCCGGAGATCCTCTACCTCTTCCTCATCGCTTGCCAAGCCCTCCCTTTTGGCTATGGCTCTCTTCTTGGTGTTTATCTTATATTGGTAGGGTGCTCCGCTATGCGTCGTTCCTGATGACACCAAGATCCACTTGAGCTGGTTGTCATCCATAGAGATCAGGTCCAAGGGTTCCTCCTCCTTCTTCTTTTTATCCTACCCTCCTTCCACACCTCCTCTTTCTGTTAGTTCTTCCCCCCTTCCCCCATGTGCACAGGGAAGTCTAACTATTTGATTCCATTGTCATTACACCTTTGTTATATAGCAGTATCTTGATACAAGTATACAGGGATCAAATGTACCTTCCTCTGGGTCCCCATAGAAATTCTTGCTCGGCTACACTGTATGACTTTGCTGTATCTACCACAAACTCTGTGATGAATCCTACCACAATACTGTCAAGCCAAAAGTCTACTGCACGGGTGAATCTGTTGTTCACTTGCTGCAACTGCTAAATCTGTACTAGAGTCCAATCTAGCTGCTGAATCCAGTTCGTCGGGTGATTATCCATTAACCTTAAGATCCACTCTTGTAGTAGGTGTGGAAAATCATAGAAAAACATTTCATGTAAATATGTAAACACGTATTTATCTAGGTATTCGCGTGGTGTGATTCTAGGGTTCCAAGGTCTCCACATTGCCTTCTAACGACTCATTGCTTCTTTGATGGTTTTTGTCCACTCTATCTCACCTACTCAGTCCTATATTGTTCTTCTAAATATGACAACAGAACCATTTGTTGGTTTTAATCGACTCCCTTCTCGGTTATCTGAGTTATTGACCAAGGGTTCATGTCATTCGGGGTTCCAACAAAGCCTCTAACTATCGGCCCTTCTGGTAAACCAGAGGACAACGCAGTGCCCGAAAGGTATTGCGCAGTCTCACCTGAGATAGCTAAGGATGGTTGCATGTAAGACTCAGGTGTTTATAGCCTAGGACATAGTAGGAGATAAAGGGTTTCTTGATTAAGGCCCTGTTCTGTGAATTGTTACTATAATCTACTTGTTCTCAGGAATCACATGCATATAACTCAAAATATAAATAGATTCTAATAATGTGTTGGTTATTCATCAATCGTAGTCATCTATTGCTGAAAGAAGTTAAAGATATGAAAACATTCAACACATTACACATATGTTACCATGGTTCACCCCTCCTGGGCTACATCCACAAAGATTTGGCTCTTGGCTCTTTTATTATTGTAGTTCTTGATCTTCCTGTGCTGCTCACTTACAATCCACCGCAAAAGTGGGTAAGATCTAGGTGAGGTGAACTAGATCACACCAGGCTCTGTAGCCTGTGGTCTAATCATCAGATCTACCTTCCCTCATATCTTCCTTGCTCAACAACTTACAAAGTTCGATTCGTGCAATTCAACCGCTCACGTATCGCCAACAACAATACTCGGGAAAAATCACTCAATAACAATCATAATCTTCATAAAAACTAACATAAAAACAACAACAACCATAACAACAACCACAACTCTCACTCCCTTATATGATACTTTCATATCTATATTTATACATTTCAGGCTCTTCAGCCACTTACAGAATATTACCAAAACCCTAACCCTTCTTACGCTAGGTTTTTCTCCCATGTGTGTGCTGTTCCTCCTCCAGCTATCGCTTCCCTCTGTGCATGCTTTCTTGCATTTGCACATGCTAATATTTTGCCAGTTGTCACTTTAGTTTCCCGCATTCTTAGATACTTGGACATTAGCTAAGGGAAGGATGATGCAATCCTTAGCTTCAGTACTTATCCCTGCTATTTTGACCTTCTTACTTAGTACTCAGATACTCTTATTTCTTTCTCATTTACCTATTTTGTTTCCCATGATCGTCCTTCTTTCCACTTCGGTTTGGTGCCAACAATAGTAGATCCTAAAAGGTGAAGATGCTTAAGTCATGCCACAAAATGAAAGGAAATAAAAAAATATTTCATTGAAGCATCAAATATATAAAGAAAATAGTAATAATTATGGAAAACACATTGAGTTTCCAGAGAGTAACTAAAGCCATATACTAATCCTAATACCATATGCTTGTCAAATAAACATGAAAAAATGATGAAAACACGTTTTTTTTACTCAACAAAGGTCTTTAAATTTAACCCAAATCCTTGACTCAATGTAAATTAGATGAAACCAATCATGCCACAACAAAGGGTTCAGTGAAACATCAAATGAGAACTAGAAGCATTCAATGGACTAACACAATTTTTAACCAAAATAAACACAAAATTTCAAACTTTACAAAATGTTCCAAAATGCAACAAACAAATAGATGACTAAAATTTACCAAGTTGTTATATCTAGACATTAAAGATATTTCATCTACTTGAATTAACCCATTCTTGCTTAGAAAAAGTCTTGTCAAATTAGTTATTTACCCTTTAATACTAGGACACTATTGATGTGAAGAGATATGTCCTAGCTTCATCAAATTCCAACTTCATTTCCTGTCACACATAGGAAAGAGATAATGTAATAGTTAAATATCAAAACGTCAATCTTAAAATAACTTGCATCTAGGAAATGTGGCTCTAATATTACAATGAAAAATAAAAAAATATAGAACCTATTTTTACCTCAAATTCAACCTCAAATTGGTATAGAGTAATCATGCTATGATAAATAATTTCCTACCTACTCCAATAATAAAGGAACAATGAATCACAAGAATCACATCATTTGTGCTATTCCAATCACTATTTCCTGCACCACCAATGGAACACGTATACCATCTTTGACTTCAACAATGATAGTGCAATAAACATTCTCTCATCCTCCATTGGCTACATGTAGTTCTCTTTTAGCCTTGGCATCGAAATTATAATTGCATTAGAGGAATGTTGGTCTCATACTAATAGGTCTCCTATGATGAACACATAGGAACCTAGTGCATATACCATTTTTCTCTTCGCTTGGCTAAGTAGAGATAATTTCTCTTTCTAAATAATCAATAAGTATTTTCAAAGAAAACATAAAATAAACATAGTAGGTCCTAAAAGGTGAATATGTTCAAGTCATGCCACAAAGTGAAAGGAAATAAAAAATATTTCCTTAAACCATCAAACATATAAAGAAAATAATCATAATTATGGAAAACACATTGAATGCCAACAGATTAATCAAATCCATATATTAAACCTAATACCATATGTTTCTCAAATAAATGTCATGACAAAAAGATGAAAAAATCATTTTACTCAAAAAAGGTCTTTAACTTTAATCCAAACCCTTGACTCAATGGAAATAATATGAAACCAATCACACCACAACAAAGGGTTCAATCAAACATCAAATGAGAACTAGAAGCATTCAAGGGACTAACACAATTTTTAACCAAAATAAAACCAAAATCTCAAACTTGACAAAATGCTCCAAAATGCAACAAACAAACAAACCAATAAAATTTTATCAAGATATTAGAGATAGACATTAAATAAATTTCATCTACTTTAATGAGCTCATTCTTGCTTAGTGAAAGTCTTGTTAAAATAGCTATTTACCCTTTAATAGTAGGACAATATCTATGTGAAGAGATAGTTACCAACTTCATAAAATTCGAACTTCATTTCCTGTCACATACAAGAAAGAGACAATATAATAGTTAAATATCAAAACATCAATCTTAAAATAACTTGCATCAAGAAAATGTGGCTCCAATGTTACGATGAAAAACATAAAATATAGAACCTATTTTTACCTGAAAGGCAACCTCAAATTGGCATATAGTAATCTTGCTATGATAAAGAGTTTATGACTATTAGGATATTTAGACACTTAGGAGTTCGTTAAGATCAACTTGGTCTAATTTTTCGTTAGGTAAAAGTGTGTTTCTTTAGTGTGCATTAGTATGCATTTGTAGTTAGGAAATCCGACGATCACAATATGTTCCCGACATAGAGTGATCCGACGGTTCATATTCTCCTCTATATTAACGACCATTGATCCATTGCTTATCACCTGATTGGTCCATGATATCTATTTAAAGATCATGGAGGGTCATTTTCCGATGATCGATTGTGAGAAAATCTCTTGTAAAATCTCTCTGTAATCTTTTTCTTTTGCATTAATAAACTGCTCCAAGTGGCTGTGTTGGTTGGGGCCCTGGATGTTTCCTCGTAGGGGTTTTACCACGTCAAACATCAGTGTGTTTATATTTTATATGGTTGTGTGAGTGGTTACTTAAGGTGTTCATCCTCTGTTGGAATACCTGTGTTGTCGAACATGGTATCAGAGCCTGTTTAAAGAACCGCTCCTGTTGTAGATCGAGATCATCAAGTCAAGTTGTCTCATCTCCATTTTGTGTCATTTTTGTACATTTCTGGGATGAGAGGACTGTTCCATTGCATCTGAAGCACTCATTTCAGCTAGGAACACTTTTTGTTTGACTCGAAAAGGTTTTTGTTTTCCCAATATATGACCATTTCAGTCAGATCTGGAGGTATAAAGCCTGAATACACATATTTTAAATTTTTGCAGAGTATTATTTTGGTTTTATATTATTTATTTTCAGGTTTCTACTCTTTTAGATATGTGTATTCTCTTTTCCCTGTGCCTTGTGCAATCTTGGCAAATTAGAAACAAATAGGAAAAGGTGCATCTTCCGGGTAAGCTAACCAAGATCTAACCCTTGTCATTGAGAAGCGAACTTTTTTTCTTGTGTGAAAAGAGTTTTGTTTTAGCACGCTATCCAACAACAACAACAAAAACAACACCAACCCTCTTGCTAAACAATACAATATGTTTTGCTAGACCATTTGGTTAAAAGTTTCCTTATTAAGTAAGAGGTCTTGAGTTCAAGTCTTTCTTTTTGTTACTTTTTTTGAAAAAGTTCATGCTAAAATTGTAAAGTGTATTTCACTTCAAGTATAAAAGTGAATCACTATAAGTAGCTTTAATATTTTATTTTAGATTTATTTATTTTGCATGCAACTTTTCTTTTATAAAGTAACTTCATTGTAAAAGTGATGCCCACTTCTCTTTATAAAAGTGGGTCACTTCATAAAGCAATTTACACCACCACGTGGTCCTTTGGTTACCGTTTATGCCTTTTTTAAAAAGGGCATAACTCTCACATCTGAAGTCCCTTTTCAGTGCCGTTTTTTTTAAACTGCCTAACTTTTCGAGATATTTCCATACAAATCACCAGTTTTAGTTTTTAAATCCATATTATCTACATATTTAATATGGCTTCTACAAGTAATCTCTTGCTTACCAACACCAACTACTTCCAATGGAAATCCCATATGGAGGATTTATTAAGAAGTAAAGGCTTGTATCATATTACCTTGGGAAAGGAAACATCACCCACTGATGATGATAAGAAAGTCAAATGTGATAATATGAATGATGAACCATGTGGATTAATCATAATGTCCATCTCTCCTGATTTAAGGTTCCACCTTCAATCAATTGATCAACCCAAAGAAGCTCGGGACAAGATTGAATCTATGTTTGGTAAACACAATATTATTTGAGCACAACAGTTAGAAAATCCAGTACTAACTTTAAGTCCAAATGATTTTTCTTGCATTGAAGACTATCTATCTAAGTTTAAAACACTCAAAACTTTATGTGAAGAATGTAAGATAAAGATAAAAGAAGATTGTTGCATCTATCTTATTCTTTCTAAGCTAGGTAGTGCATATTCTGTATTTGTATATACCTTTTATGCCAAGCAAGAGGCTCTAGGGACAACTTATAAAAAACCCATTCTTGAGAACTTTTGTGATGCTTTGATTAGAGAGAAACATAATCTTGTACAACTTGGAGTGATCAACACTGTAGGTACCTCCAAAAAAGCCTTAGTCGTCCATTAGAAAGATAAACCCAAGAATCCTAAGAAGAAACATCCTCACCACAACAACAAGCAATATAAGGGTCCCAAACCCACTCAGACAACTTCTGCTCCTAATGGTGACAAATGAGCAAAATATAAAATTAAGAAGACTGACATACATTGCAACTTTTGTGATAAACATGGTCATGATGAATCCAAATGATTCAAGAAGATGGCAGCTTTAGAAGCAATGATGATGAATCACAATATCAATATTGATTCTACTTCTTCTTCTTCTTCTCATGGACATGTACTTTCTGCTTCTGGTTTCTCCTTCAATACAACTTATACTTCTTCCTCTTATGAGTGGCTTATTGATTCTGGAGCATCTTATCATATGGCTAAGGATAAAGATATATTTTCTACTCTAAATGAATGTAACATCAAGAAAATATTTGTTGGTGATGATAGATCTCTTAGTGTTGAAGGATGTGGAACAATTCAAGTAGAAAACAATCATTTCAATGATGTATTATGTGTT
>JASDQU010204376.1:0-13455 GCA_032191745.1 Picea mariana
ACATAAAAAGGATATATATGAAATTAAAAAAATTAAAAAAACTTTAAAAAGTATGTTACCTGAATTTAAATCTAATGACATGAATTTAAATCTTTTTCTACCCTGTAGATTATAGAAGAAAAAGGTACGCCTCGAGAGATTCGCCTTGCTAGGAGAATTCTCCTCAGTTGCTTTTATACTTTTTCACGCTAAGGAGACTAAACTCAGAAAAAGAATGTGAGTCCATAGTTAATATCTTTTCAGACTCCTTAAAATTGAAAATATTGTTGAGTGATATTGTTTGTGTCACACTCATTAAAATGGTTTTGAATAGACATCTTTTCGGTGCAATTTTACCCCTTTTTCGAACTGATTAGACTATCTTTGAAAAAGGCACTCCCTGGAGGCTTTTTTATGTTTTTTCAGACTCTCTAAACGTGAAAAAACTAACGAGCTTACCTTCTTTGTGCTCATAAAAATTGCATGAAAGGGGTCTCATTGTGTCTTTCTTAATCGCATTTGTGAGTCTCAGCTTTTCATATTTGGCCTAATGTTGGCTCCATGTTGCTCTCAAATGAACCTTTGAAGCATTTCTTATACCCAATCCTTGTAACACGTCTTGCTTCAGTGAGATGACACCTTGACCCATGGAGGAATTTTCTTCGAGTGTCCTTTTCCTGCACATGTCTCTTTGCTCTAAGCATTAGTATGTTCAATGTGCTTGGAACTAGTATGCTTTCTTGCGACACTCATTCCTCCTTTGTAACGTAGAATTATTTTATTATTTTTCAAGCTCTTAAAAAATTGAAAAAGACAAAAAAATCGAATATTCCAAAAAGAGAGGATGGGAATTTTTATTTTTTTTCGACATCAAAGAGAGTCACCCTTGGACAAACCACATCCTTTCATTTGTTCATCAAGCATTGGGATCTAGTATGACCTTAGGAAGTTGTTCTCGCTACATAGATTTGTGTCCTCCTCCATTTGGTTACTCTTCCAAACACATGGAGAGTTTACGTTGCCTCCTGCATCACAAAATTATGTCAATGTCATGTTTCTTGAGTCTGGTCATATTTCATGCTTTTGTCCAAGGGAATTTTTACCCAGCCTGAGTTGTCCTTTATGTAGTATTTCTTTTGAATTCAATGAGTCGGCCATCTCGAGAGTCCAGTCGAGTCCAGATTCGAAATCGACAAAGTTCTCTTCCTAATCATTGAGATCCTCATGTATTTTCACGAGGAGTCAATGAAGACCTCAAGGTAGTGAGTTATACACTCCCATTGTACTTGTACCTAATTTTTGAATATCTTGAAGTTATTTCTCGATCTTTGAAGGCCTCACCTCCAGCCACAGGTGTTATTATCTTCTTAAAGATACATACTATGCTTGTATTTCTTCAATTGATTTTGAGATGTAGATCCAGTGTGTATTTCTTGTGGATACACTTTATATAGTTATATGAAATGGATCTTCAGTGTATTTGATTGGTATCCATGATTTAATTCATCCCGAGCATGGGTATGCCCACCTAGGAGAGACAATTTTTGTTTTGAAAATGGCACCTACTAAACTCTGTTCTCGGGCTCACTCAATTTTGTACATTGGTGAATATATTGTAATGTATTTCTGCCATCATTTTCTCTTTTGACCTCACACATTAGGGGGAATCTATTATAGCCCTAAAATTCCCTATTCATCCATATATGGCCTTGGCCCACTTACTTGCATCATTTTCCAAATCATTGCTGAGAATTTCTTCTTAAAAAAAAAAAATTTAGATCATGTACGCGCCCTGCACCACTAGATCCTACGTACATACGGTTTATGCATGCTAGATATCCCACGTACATATGCTTGTTACACACTAAAAAGCATGCATAAGCTTGTAAAAGTTGCAAAAAATAAAAGTTGTAAGGAATTCAGTGAAATTCACGGGCTATTGGAGGTTTCCCAACCAATTCACTTGCTATATCACATCACCAAACTAAATAACCATCCTTTTGTCATACAAAAGGAGGTGTTTTGGTCTCATTTCACATACAAGCATAAGAATAGTGAAACTCTGCCCAATTTCACTCCCCTCCTTGCCCAAGCATTTTCAAGATTTTTTGAGTAACTTCCTAAGTATTCCCTCATTCAATCCCTTCTTCTTCCATTCAATCCATTCCCCTTCCTTGAGGAGATAAGAATATTGTGAGAAGATTCCTATTGAAAGTTTACTTGGAGAATTGCAAAGAGGATCTTGGACTAGGTTTGCAGAATGGTCGCTGACACAGATTGTAATTTTTAGTCTTTGTTTGATGAATAAAAGAATATCTTTTCCTTGCCCCAAATCATGATTTTTTATGTTTTCTTCTTTGGTTTATGTATTGCATTTGATATCTAACCCTAATTTATGAATAGAAGTTGTATGCTTATAGTCCTTGTTTGCCTATCCTTGTATGTAGGTCATCCTTGGGAGGAGACTTGTAGTCTTTGGAACTATAGAGCTTGAGGAGTTCATCACCATACATGGGATAAAAGGTACAATTACATGATCTTCTCTCCTATTGATTTCTTTTCATTTATTTTGGTATGTTTGGGGTAGAGTAGAAACTAGATTGACTTTTAGATGGTCATTCACTCTGTCTACATCTTAAATCCTGGTGTAGTTAAAGGGGGGATTTCCCCACTAGAAGTACTATAGTTTCTTACGATGGATAATATAACCATTAATCAAATTAAATAATTTACTTTTATTATATGTTGGGGCTTAGCTAAAATAAATTAGCTTGGATAAGTTCATGCATCTAATGTTGAAGAATATTGGGAAAATGGAATGGATGAGTTGACCAACCTTTGGAAAGTTCCTTGCTCATATTAGCAATGAAACTAAGAGGTGCACCATTGAAAAAATGCTACATGGTATCCAGACATGGAATGGGATCGGTTAGATTATTCTACCATGAGAATGATTATGGTTTTGGGAATTCAACAAAATCGATGATTTGTCCATCCAAGCCCCACTTGGAGTTTTATGGTGATTTGCAACTCGCTTCTTAAAGTGATCAGGGGAGACAATGATAATTTGGTTTAGGGGAATAAAATAAAACTGAGTAGCATAATTGAGTTTTCAAATCTCTCGCAAATGTGCTTTCCCAAATCCCACATGATCACACTACCCACAATATCCTGAGCTAGTGTTTTTCAAAACCGACCACTAGTACAAAAATTGCATTGGCCCTTACTGAGAAAAACCCTAGTTCTATAGATCGTCAAATAAATCATTTTCTAGGAAAATGATTTGTAGGAGAGGGGTTCCCTTACATTTAATCTAGTTTCAGGATTCCAAGACAATTGATGGTTCGTCCATTTAAGCCTTGGCTAGATTTTCACGGAGAATTACAACTTGCTTCCTGAAGCCATTCAGGGACACATTGAGAATTTGGTTTGAAGGCATAAAATCCAAACCGAGCATCATAATTGAATTTTTTAAGCTCTCACAATTTTTTTGGCCAAGGTCGATGTGAGAACACTACCCAAATCACCTAAGCCAATGTTTTTCAAAATCGACCCCTAGTGCAAAAGTTGCATTGTCCCTTACTGAGAAAAACCCTAGTTTTATAGATCATCGAATAAAGAATTTTATGGGAAATAAAATCATAGGAGATGGGTTTCCCTATCTATAATATGATGTTATTAGTCCAACACAATTGACAATTCATCCATCCAAGCCTTGATTATAGTTTTATGGTGAGTTGCGACTCGCTTCTTGAAGGCATGTATTTAAGTCTGCATTCTATATTTTACTTTGTTTTCATATTGTATACATTTTTTTCCTTGGAATATAATTAATGACACCCTCAAGTAGATAATTGAGGATGGAATCATTGATACCTTACTATCCCTCATTAACAATCAACTTAGGAAGATCCCAATCAACAATCAAATTATCAAGAACAATCATGTCACAAGAAGGATTTGACTCAAGTGGAGATGATAAAAAAATTTCCTCTCAACCAACCATGCTAGACTCAACTAACATTATTTTATAATCGATAGAATTTGTATACACGTATCTTAAAAGAGACACATTCTAAGTCTTAAAAGGGTGTTTATGAATCGATTTAGAAAGGAGATGGCATTCACATCTATTCTCATTGTACCTCGTATATGTGTTGAGTTTAGGAAGGAGAATATGTTTTCATTTATTTGGATTGTACCCTAGATATGTGTTAAGTCCCTTTAATAATGGAGGAAAACCAACTTAGAGAAGCTAAATACCTTCCCTCACACACATGAGATATTTGCATGCACAAAGGCTCTACACCTTGTGTAACCCTGGACACATTTGCATAGCAATGCTATTCCCCAAGTAACCTTTGAACCACCACCAAAACCCTTCTAAAAATGAAATGACCCATAAACCCTTCCAACAAGTGGCCATCATTAACACATCCATCCCCATCAACATGCCTCCCTAAATTTTTATGATGTAAACTCTTTTATGATTGTTCAAATAATCACAATGTAAATATTCAGATGTATGATCAACATTTAAATATAATGCAAGGCATATTTGATATTAATATTTATGAGCCATCTATACCAAATATAGTTATTGAACTAAAAATCAAAATGAAAAAGGGGAACAGGATAAAGGACCTAACCAGTAAACAAGTTTGAATGAAATGGAAGGCATTGGAATGGGTGTTACTTGGGTGAGATGTTGATAGAGAAGAGAAAAGACTCTTTTTTATTTTATCCATCCATCTATTCTCTTTTATTCAACTCTAGGTCGTTACTCCCTATTGCTATTATGGATCATCTCCATTTCAGGATCCATTTTTTTTTNGCATTGGAAAGGGTGTTGCTTGGGTGAGATGTTGATAGAGAAGAGAAAATACTCTTTTTTATTTTATCCATCCATCTATTCTCTTTTATTCAACTCTAGGTCGTTACTCCCTATTGCTATTATGGATCATCTCCATTTCAGGATCCATTTTTTTTTTATATTCTGATTTAGTGTGACCATGTGATTTGATTTTTTCATTAGTTTGTTTATGTCATGTTCATGTTGTTTGAGTTGATTAATGAAATTATTCTCTGGTTATGTGCATATGCTTGTTTTCTATTTTATTTTGAGGTGTCATCATTTGTGGGTGGTTCTATTTTTGTTTTTTATTTTTACTTTGTGATATTTTTGTGTGGAAATGGAAATGGGTATCATAGGATGAAACAAGAGATGATAAATATATAAGAAAAAGACACTAAAAGTGAGGGGTGTTGGAAGTTTTCAAACATTCTTGGTGTCAGACTTTGAATTCTTACATTGTAGTCAATGATGGAGCTTGAAATGAAAAACAAATAGAACTTTATGATGGGGAAATGGATCCAACGGACCAAAGGTTAATTTATAGTGCATTTTTTCTAGTATGAAATTTTCTTGATTGTTCTCCCCATGCACTTTCATGGATTTCATGCTCTAACATGGATTTTTATCCTTGTAGTCTCTATGTGATTATCCGTACAATATTTGGTTGGAATCTAGAATATTGAGAATCATAAATCTTAACAAGGCACCTATGAGTAGTGGTCAAGAAAATTGAGAAGTATAAGAAAAAAAATAGCTACATGTGATCATCACATTATATGTATTGATTTGTATTTGGGGTTTTCTTTTGTATATTTATTTATTATCCTTCAAAACATTTTAGATTAAAGGGGTTATTTTTTTCTCTAATTCATAGTCATGCATCCTTCCTCATCTTTTTTTTTTATTTTATATAATCCATTCTCCATGCCAATCCCAATTAGCTTTGCATGATATTTAAAAGGAATGAATTGATTTATATAGATATATTAATCATCTCCTTATGATCTTGCAACCTATAAATTGTAGATAATTGGATATTTGAACCATGTTCTTTATACAAAATTAAAGAATCTATTGTGTGATCGAATCTTGGAGAAAATATATAAATAGACTAAAATAAGAATGTCCTCTCTCTATCTACCATTCTTTATTTATGTATGTCTATGTGTGATAAATGATTTATATGTCACATTGATGAAAGTTTTGATGATGGTGGCTGGGTTGGAGGGTTTTGAAACAATGGCGGTTGGATAAGAGTCCATGCAACTGTGGAGGTTCGGCCTAGCGATCAGCGCCTGGGCAGGAGTCTGTCTTCTAGTCTATCTTGGCCGAGACCTAAAGTGCATGGAAAATTTTAGATAGGGCGATCGAGGCAAGACCTAACTTTCTTTGGGTTTTGAATCGAGTTCAGCTTGGAAGGCAGAATTTCCATGAATCTTTTGGTTTTGGCTGGATTGGCATGGAATCGAGTGCAGCATCAGATTCGGGCACCATGGTGGGTGGACTAGTTTTTGGGGCCCCAGACAATCCTATCATTATTTCATTGGGATTATAAGAGATGATCCTAGAGGGTTTGAACATACCTCTGACATCTGACATTTTTATGGGGAAACACACCTTGCTTGCTTTGTCTTTTTTGAGTGGGCTGACATTTGGACCATCGGTGACAACTTTGGTGGGTCTTAAGGCTGGGCTGGAGCCACTTCCAGGACTGTTAGAGGGTTTACTTAAGTACATCGGATCCGAGCCTGGGGATTTATTTAATGTTGGTTATTGGGCCTCACCACAAAATTATTTGGTGGAGGATGACTTTAGAGCCCACTTCTCACACTTAGAGATCATCAACGATTAGGCATATTTCCTGGAACCAGTGACGATGGTAGGTGCTTACTTTGGGAGGGAACCTTCCCCTGGTAGGGTTTCCAACCATATTGAAACTCCTCTAGGTCAAGGATCCAAGGGTTTGGTAAAGAGGGGAGGACGAGAACGCTCGAAGGATTTTGGGGGTTCAAAGCACTCGACTCCCAGAAGTTCACAGTGCGCTCGGGAATGAACCGATCCAGACTATTTGTTTTTTGGAGAGGACATTGATATGGATCGTGTGGTCAAGTTCTCCGAAATCATTGTTGTAGGGAGAGAAAGAGGCAAAAGGTTGGGAACTGACTTTCTTCACTCTTGGGAGGAAACTTCTTGGGGCACAAAACTTACTTCCTTTCCTAGTGTTCGGTTGTTAGCCAAGGGATGGTTCTCTTTTGTTTTCAAGGCCTCTTCGGATGTGGAATGGGTTCTCTCTAATACTTAGACAATGGCAGGAACCCTTATTGTTCTTAAGCGCTGGACCCCAATTTTTTATGTCAAAATGGAAAGAGTTGATGTGGTTCTGGTTTGGGTCCGGTTACCGGGCCTTCCTATGCAATTTTGGAACATTGCGCGCTTCTCGACCATTGGTAGAAGACTCAGCGATTTCCTAGGGTATAACTACTCTTTTGAAGAAATGAGGCTTATGACAGTAGCCAAGATCTTGGTGTAGATGGACCTCCGGCCGGGTATTTTAAAGGAGATGAAAATTAAGATGACCTTTGGTACTTTTCTTCAACCCCTATACTATGAAGATATTCCCTTTAGATGCCATAGATTCCATGCTTATGGGCATGGAGTAGTGGACTAACAAATTCCTTTTAAGGGAAAATTTGAGGCACTTTGGATGCTAGAACAAGCCTAGGGCTAGACAGATTAGGATAGGACTACGAGGTTACTGGGGGTATACTGGCAGGGATCTCTCCGATTGGGGATTCAGGTAGGGTTAGCAGGTGACAAATTTCACCCCCTGTGGGTCCTTTTTCAGTGGTCAGAGACCTGACACTCACAAAGGCTCAGAAATATTCTCAACAAGATTGTCGAAGAACTCATTTGATGTCGGGTAAGCAACAGTTCTCTTTCCCTCTGGCTGCATCTTCTATTTTTTATTTTTCACTTCCTTTGGGAACTCTAGGACTAGACCTCCCTCCTTCGTTGGGGATTCCTTCTCCCTTTTTGCTTCCCCGCCCTGTGTCAGCTTTTTTCTCCCTTCTCTTTGGAGCTCTTTTCCCTTCTCTGATTAGCACACCTTTGGTTACTTAGGGCCAACTGTCATTTGTTAACTGTTTGTCTGGGGACCCCTTAGTTTCGGTGACCCCTACGCATTTTTTTCTTGGGGGTTCGTCTTCCACTTTTGTATCCTTACCTTTGGAGACTGACTCTCCCCTACCCTCCCCTCTTAGTCCTTTTGGTGGGACTTCCTCTCTCTCTACTTTTCAGTCTTCCTCCAGTTCCCAGTCTCTTGAGGGATCAAGGATCCGTTATACCCTTTGCAATAGGGATATCTTCTCTGAAACTCTGAGCAGTTGTGATGTGGATGATCATATTGGGGCTGGCTTGGGGTCTCTTAATCAAGATTTTTATTCCTCGCGGGGACGGGGCATACGCTCATACTTTCTTCTGGCTCAAGACCAAGCCAAAATCGATGTGGCTTCAGGAAGACAATCCTTCATTGAATGGGCTCTTAGAGAAAAGAAACCCCAAGAGTTGGTTACCTCATGAAAATTCTCTCCCTCAACTGCAAGGGTTTGGCGAGACCGGCCAAAAAATTGTCTCTGAAAAGACTTGTTTCTGTAAGCAACCCAAACATAATCTTTCTCCACAAAACCATGGGAGTCAGTGAGGTAGTGGTATGTTCTTTGGAAGCACTTCTTCCTGGTTGGTCGTTTGTGGCAGTTGATGCCAAAGATGCTCTGGGGGTCTTTCCATAGGATGGATACTCAAGAGTGATATATGTGATAGTGTTTGGGGCTTCGAATCGGGGATTGGTCTCATTTTATTCTCTAGGGAGCTAGGGCGTGCCTTGGTGCTCATAAATATTTATGGTCTCTATGCTGAGTGGAAATGATATTGGGATTCTCTGGCCTTATTCCCTTGGGTTTCTCAGGCAGGGGCTATTTGGGAGGGGACCTAATTTTTTCCTTAGGAGTGGCGGAGGTCTGGGGCCCCCGATCGACTCCATATTCCTTTACTGTCTATTTCACGCATTATCTTGATAACTTGGGATTCTTGGATCTGCTTCCGGTTAAACTACAACCAACTTGGAGGAATTTGAGGATTGGTGATGCTAGGGTAGAAAAACGTTTGGATCTATTTCTATTGTCGGAGGACATGGTTGATTCCTTGGGCCTTGCCCGTCAATGGGTCGCTAGTGGGGGAGAATCATATCACAGCATGATTGTTTTGGAATTAAGCGGAAACACCCGATGCACACCCAACCACTTCAAATTCTTCAAAGGTTGGCTAAAGTATCTTGAGTATTAGACCTTAGTTCGCAATCTGTGGGTTCCCATTGGACCTCTACACAACTCGCATGCAACTATTATTTTTATAGAAAATCTAATGAAAGTTAAATAGGATACCATCTCATGGGCACATGAGAAAATAATAAAAGATGACCATGAGCTTCTCTCTCTTGAAAATAAGACCTTGGACTGGTAAGTTGAACCTAATATTGGCTTCATTTTTAGGAAAGTTAGGGAAGAACTTGCTCACGTGGAACTTCGGTGGAGAAATATTTTGGCTGACAAGGAAGCTTTATGGACACTAAAAAGTAGGGTTATTTGGCTCGCTTGTGGAGATGAGAACACAAAATTCTTCCATAATTTTGCCAAATGTATGAAATTGAATAATACCATTTGGGGTCTCACTCAAAGCGACGACCAACTGGTCAACACTTTCTAAGGGTTCTCAACTTTGGGGATCTCTCATTTTAAAGAACTGTTCAAAGCTCAGTCGGGCTCCTTAATTGGGGAAATTGTGAAAGCAACCAGATTCTTCCCACGTTTTGTGGAGGAAGAGGAGAGGGATTCACTAATGGCTCTGATCATTGAGGAAGAATTACTAGCTATCATGAAATCCTTCCAGAAAGGGAAGAGTCCAGGTCCAAACGGATGGCCGATTGAATTCTCTCTAGGTTTCTTTGATTTGTTAGGGAACAATATTCTAAAAGTAGTGGAGGAATATCGACAAAATGGGAATATTCATGAACCTTTAAATGCCACCTTTATTGCTCTAATCCCAAATTCTGACAATCCATATACTTTTGATGAATTTCGTGCGATCTCTCTTTGCAACTGCATCTACAAAATCATTTCAAAAGTCATTAGCCTTCGTTTAAAAGATACTCTTTCACGACATATCTCAGGGGAACAGTTTAGGTTTTTGAAAGGAAGATTGATCCATTAAGCAATCCGAGTGGCACAAGAAGGTCTACACAACATGAAACTTAAAAAACTCAAAGGTGCAACAATAAAAATTAATCTCTCAAAGGCTTTCAATAGGGTAAACTGGTTCTATATTCGCATGTTGTTTATTCATCTTGGGTTTGGAGTAGCCCTTACAAATTGGATAATGGCTTGTTTATCCTCAATTTCCTTCTCTCTCCTGATCAGTGGCTCAACCACCCCTTTTTTCAAGGCGGAAAGAGGGATTTGACAGGGATTTCCTCTTTCTCCACTTCTTGTTCTATTAGTCGCAGAGTGTCTTAGTCATTTCTTGAACGAAGCCAAATCTATTGGAAGCTTTAGAGGCATCAAAATCTCTCAGGGATTATACATATCACACTTACTCTTTGTAGATGAAATTTTAATATTCTGTGATGGCTCAAGATAGGATATTGGAAAACTGTGGGATGGTCTATTACTCTTCAAACAAGCCACTGACATGGAAATAAACAAACAAAAGTCATGTATCACTTTCTCTTCACTGGATGAAGAGGAAACAATTTCATTGTGGAGAGACTTCCCTTTCAAGTCCTTGATATTGATGAAGGGTTGAAATACCTTGGATTTCTATTAAAACCAAATGATTATAGGAAGATCGATTGGCGGTGGCTTATAGCTAAATTGGAGAAACAACTTAAATTTTGGAGCCATCAATGGCTCTCAAGGGTTGGGAGGCTAGTATTACTAAAGTTGGTTTTAGAAGCTATTCTGGTCTACTAGATGTCTTTAGCCTAGATTCCCAAAGGCACTCTGGATAAATTGAGGAAATTGTGCTTTACTTATCTTTGGCACGGCAATAAGGTCAAAAAAGTCTTACCCTAGGTTTGTTGGGATTGGATTGCAAATCCAAAGGCCCTTGGTGGATGGGGTCTGAAGAATATTTTCTTCTTCTCTACAACTCTTGTAAGAAAAACAACCTAGGTTATCAGACAAGGTCCCTATATAATATTATCTTGTAAACAAAGGTTGCAAAACTCAAAACAAGTAGGATGTTGGCTTAGAAACAACCATCCAAGAGTGTATAATATCACATTTTAGTGGTATAAAGTTATATCATGGGAAAAGCATAGATATTAAGGAGAAAGAATAACAAATAGAAAAGTACACACTCATCGAATTTTAAAATGAAAATTGAAGTAAGGTTGAAGGATGACAAGATGTAGAAAAATGATATTGCAACACTTTAGAATACAATCTATTTTATCATTTATGTTTAACATATTAGTAGTAATAAAAAATATAAAGTCTATTATATAGGTAAGAAAATGAGCAAAAGATTCATACCCAAGAATGGAAGCACTCATTCTACTAAAATTACTATTGTTTTTTCAAAATATGTCACCATCTACATTTTCCTTTGCTTGAACCTCCATTTGGAGCTTGGTTTCAAGAAGCAAACATCATTGTACAACCAAATAAGATGCTGAATATTTTCCTACCTTCTCCACCTTCTTCATACTCCAATACGAGTGAATTTTCACATTTAATCACAACAAGTTTAACCTAAGATTGCATTGATTCCACAATGTCATATAAAAATCCAATCCTTAAAGCCTCCACCCATTCTCTAAATGTTAATGGCAATTTCAACATCATTTCAATACTTCAATGCAATTTTTGTAGCCTTTGCCTAGCTTTCCTAGATCTTAGAACTCTTCACAAAGTTCACTAGCTAAACTTGAAACCTCATCAATTGTCAGTGTTAGAATTCCATCCATTGTTAACATTGTTTTCCATAGACCGCCTGCATGAAATGACCTTAGAGATATTTTTTCAAAGAACAAGTGCCAGAATATGTTGTAGAAGAATTATTAAATATTTCTTCATTGAATAGATGAAGACTCCAGGCCTCCAAAATAAGGCGTCTTTCTATAATCTTTGAAAATTTCAAGGCTGAGGAAAAACGATTTTGGATTTCTCTTCATGAGCTGCAAGTACTCCTAAAAATAATCATCTCTTTTTTGCAGAAATATTTTCCAGGGCACTCTCATAACTATGCAACATGCAATCTATAGTATATCACATAACTGGGGGAGACATGTTCAATTTATTGGAAAAAAAAAGGAAATATTTTGCATCACACTCAGAGTTGAAGGCAACAATGACATCAATATGCAAATTATGAAGGCCCAATGCTACAAGGAATACACCATCTAGATTTGTAAGACAAAGAAGATGCTTAGGATATTATTTTGCGCTTGGATTTTATTTATCAAAAGAACCACCTCCATCATTCATCGAACTGACAATCTTTGCTTCACACAACTTCTTAATTTTTTTCATGCTTCTTCCAACTTAGAGGGATCATTACAATCCAATGTGCTCAAAATGCACAATTCCCTTGTGGGAATTTTTAAAGCCTCTCATTCAAGTGCCTTCCTTACTGCTTCTTAAAAAACATTCCATGCCTTACTATTTTTTCCCTTGTGTAAGCCTCTTTATTGTAGTTTGATTTCCATGTTCTATGGAAGAATATGATCCAATATTATAAATGGAACGAAATGAGGTACAAAGTTATAAAAAAAACACAGAGATACAATGAAACTCGACTTATATTAATAAATGAAATGTGTTGAACTATAAAAATGAAAAATGAAACAAACTCACTCAATTGGTGGTAGCTTATCTATGAGAAAAGATGTGGCGACTACGTACATTCGCCAGAGCACATTACAATGAGGCTGACATGCCTTTTTATCATAAATAAGTAATGAGGAAACCCTAAACATAAAAAAAACCTAACCCTAGGAGATGAAATACCAAAAGGCTTGTGGGCCCCGATGGGGTTAGTTGGTACACCAACTTCACGGGGTTGTAACTTTTACATACGATCTTTGTTTGATGCGCTCGATGACCCAGTGGAAAGGTATAGCCAAGGAGTAAACATTAAATTTGAGCCAGACTATCAATTCAACTATCATATAGGTGTTTCCACACCCAAAAAACATTGTTTAGGGCCTCAAAACGACCCCAGAAGTTTAGGACCCGAAAAAGTGTAGAAAAACTGTCAAAATGGAAAACTATGCTTTGATCCAGTGGAATAGTGGGTGGCCACCGATATGCGCCTAAATCATAATATGTTTTTGGAAAGAGAATTTGATAACCACACACTATCTTCTTGTCTTGGTGACATGGAAATAAAATATTTTTTTATAATATGGTCATAAAAAAATTGTGATTTAAAGTACACACAAATTATGTGGATGACTTAAGTTGTTTATTTGCTTGACAAACTCACAGGCTATTTCAACAAAATATTGTCAACCACAATTATACTATATGTTCCTTGACAAAGAAATTGCATTTTGGAACTCATGT
>JASDQU010204377.1:1246-11496 GCA_032191745.1 Picea mariana
CGGGCGTGCATGCGTGCGTAACACGTTTTTGTCCCGCGCATACACGCGCGCACCCTACTGCTGTAACACGCCCTTCAATTTTTGGTTACTTTGTATAGTTTTTGACCCTTCTGGAATGCTGTGAACTTAATTCAGTGCCATGAATGACTTCATTGATGTTTTGATGATGTGGAGTTCTTATCGCCATGTGCAGATGATGTGGAGTTCTTTTTGCCATGTGCAGACGAAATTTCAGTGATAACAAAGGTGAAATAGGGAAAAGAGAAAAATTTCCAAGAAGACGTTGCATAATCAAAAACAGTTTTAAATGCAACAAACTCAAATGTCTCAAATATTGAAATGACACTCACCATGATACCTAGATTGTACCTCATGGATCAAGACCCAATGTCTTCCAAAATCCATTTGGTGTGGTCGATACTGTTATCCGACTAATCGGTAAGTGCGGACACAAACTGATCTCCCTAGTTTCACCCCGAAACTAGAACAAAACAAAACAAAATATAAAAATTTCCCTAAGTTCCAATCATCAATCATACTAACTAACAAGAGATAAATGACATACCTTTTAAACATCGTTTGTTCTTGCTAGTGTCATCCTCGCTTCGTTCCAAGGCTTATGGGATGTTGATCCTGTAAAAAGACACAAGCCAACGAAGTGAAAGCAACAACATATACTCAACAAAACCTATGTATGTGATCAAGGAGTCATACAATAAAATAAGACCAATTTTATAGGAAAGAAATATATTGTTTTATTACAAATATGAAAAGGAGAATACAACTAGATGCCCTGATGTTGTAAGGTCCCTTCCAACAGTTCCTCTCTTCCCACACACTTCTGCTCCAATAATTCTGAGACTATAGATCTGAAAGTCACTCACAATCTATCTCGATAAGGAAAAACTTAAGGCCACTCTAACCAAGCTAACGATCTCAAGAAAAATTTCCAATCCCAAAAGTTATCCAACCCAATATAACTTTCTCCATGAGAGCTCCTCCCCTTTTATAAGTTGAAGAGGATATAAGTTGAAGAGGATAAGGTGAGGAGGTTAGGATGATCCCACTAAATCAGAAAAGTGAGTAAGATCCAAACCGATCGGAGGCCACCTCAGTAGAGAAGCTTCTCCTTCTAGAAGCATCGAGAAGATGCTCGTTTTTCCCACGTACGAAAATCATCGCACCCCTATAACTGAGTAGAGTTTGATGACGTCGTAGGACAATTTTAGTACAACAAGTAACAATCTGGGATCATCGCACCCCTAAAATTAGGTAGGGTGTGACGATCCTCCTTAATGGGGTTTTTACAAAGGAAAATACAACTTCTCTCAGGAAAAGTTCTTCTCCCTTCTTTCTTTAGGAATTCGGGCCACTGATCCTTCTAAAGATAAAGGATAGGCTTACATCATTAACGGTCATAGAGGTGACAAAAATAATGTCTAACAGATATCCCCCCAAAGTATGAAGTTAGAACAGAGTGATAGCTGAAATACTTTGTCGAGTGTGTGTTGGGAACAAGGAACATGTCAGTCGGAAACCTGCCAACAAACAAGGAAATACAATAGAATAATATCTTCATCACTAAGGTAGGCATTCCCATAATCATAATACAAATGACTCAAATCATAAATGCCGACATGCAAAGATCCATGTCAAGTAAGACAGGTCATGGCCACCAAACATACACTATGGATCCATGCCATTATGACTCAAATCTGAACATAGCCACCAAAAATACACTATGGATATATGCAACACTAAAATCTGAATATACTCCAATGCAACCTGAATCTGTCAGAAAAGATCCAGGGTCTTCATCTCCACCACTCTATAGTATGAATCTAACCATGCAAATACATGTGCTTAAGTCGAACATGGTAGAAACCACTTGATTACTGGTCATTAGTGTATATCGTTAACAAGTGGGAAGGAAATCACCATTAATGTCAATGACTCCCAAGGTACACTAGTACAATCCAACGAATGTGAATTAATGAGTTGAAGTCAAACACTTGACGAAATCTACCGATCAGGGGTCAATAATGAAAACCCACTGTTAAAAGAGAGGAAACCTGCCATTGAGGCATGCAAGTTCCAAGGTACCAATTAGTTTCTAAGTCTAATTCCTGGAAAATGAGTTGAAGTCGATAGGAAAATACTCGTCACAGGAGGGCCTTAATGTATCCCCCATCAATGACATGAAACGAKTAACAATAATTGAGGTAGATCAGAGTAACAAGTGATTCAATATTGACTTAGGGATGATCAACAAAATAGAAGGATTAAGGACTACAAAAATGGTCAACGCAATAGAAGGCTCTCTGGGTTTAACTTCTCTTCGAACATATTGACGAAATGACAAGACAACACCGACTCAACAACAGGGATCATAGAACAAAATGTAATCTTATAAAGGTGTATGATCAAGAGACAAGTGAATTTTCCAACCTAGACACAAAGTGAGTGAAAGGGTGTCATGTTCAAAGGTGACTCTTCCATAGAATACAGGCTTAGATACATTTATTTCCCAATTCCCCCTCCACCATTTTTGGCGAGTACCTCTTTATTTTTACACAAGATTGAGGAGGATAACATATTCTTGAACTGTAAGCTCATCCTTCGGATGAGTGCCTCAGAGTATGTTTAACAAACCCTAGGAAGGAGTGATTTCGTCCCATATGGGCCTTTCGATGTTTGTTTTGTGAGTCCAAAGAAAGAAAAAATAAGGGGTTTTTCATGCTTAGAGAGTCTGAAAAACACTTAAAGAGAACTCCATAAGGTCCTTTTTCGTAAGTTAATATGATGAGACTAGAAAAGAGATAAACTACCGCTCAACAGAAATTTTCTTCAAATACTTTAACAAGCCTGAAAAGAACAAGATCACTCGGCAATCTTTTCATGTTTAGAGAGTCTAAAAAGAGCTTAAAGGGAACTCTAGGGGGTTCATTTTTCATATAACCTTTACGAGTTTGAAAAAGTGATAAAATGTTACCCGGTTACATTCTCATGTATTTACGAGCACGATAAATAACAAAGACTAAGCTTGGGATTGTTTTCATTTTTACGCAATCTTAAAACAAAACAAAACTATGCTTGGGATAGATTTTATTTTTACACAAGCTTAAAACTAAACAAAAATATGCTTGGACCTGGTTTCATTTTTACACAAGCTTGAACTAGAGGAAACTATGCTTGAGGTACGTGGTTCCACTTTTACACAAGATTGAACCATAGAAAACTATGCTTGGACTTCCCAACACATAACAAAAGGATGGTTGGTACTTAGCCCCCAACGTAAGAAACTAGTGGCTTTAACTTCAACATGACGTCCAGAGGCTGAAATCATTTCCCCCAAAGCTTCATTTCATCCCTCGATACAGGAGGATGAAATGAAGCTTCAAATACTATGCATAACGAAGTACTTGGCTTAAACAAAGAGGGGGAGAAAATCTATTTCATTTTTTAGTGAGCTTGACACAAGAACAAGAACTATGCTCAAGACGGGTTGTTCTATTTTTTAATGAGCTTGACATAGGAGAAGAACTATTCTCAAGAATATAGGTTCAATCCCCAGACCTCTATTTCATTTTTAACAATCTTGACATAGAAACAAGAACTATGCTCGTAAGCTTTGTTTCATTTTTTAACGAGGTTGCTACAGAGACGCGAAAACTATCCTCGCACTAGTTTCATTTTTTAACAATCTTGAAATCAGAAAACCATGCTCAAAGATGGTTTCATTTTTTAATGAGCTTGAAATCAGAAAACCATGCTCAAACTCCTCTTCTTGATCATGTCTTCCAAGAGGACAATGCTCTAGAAGGAAACCATGTCAAGGGACAAAAATCATTCATGGCTTCCAAGATATCTTCATTGTACAAAAGAAACAAACTCTGGAAGGAACTCATGTCGAGGGTCATGATAGGGGTAAGGAGGTCAGGCTCCAATAGCCCTACTGAATTGATCACCATGTCAACTATCGAATCCAAGTCATAAGATACTAAGCTTACAATGAGAGGCTCATCTTCATCGGTAGTTGAAGGCATGGGTGATAACACCACATAATTGACTTGTGGTGGGGGCGATACCATATGCATATAAGAACCATTTAGGGAGGTCATTGAGTTGATGGTCAAGTTAGGGCCAATGAATTAAAGTTGATCAATAGTCACAACTCTTCCATCGTGAGGAAATTATATCACATGAAAAAGAGTGGACACAATAGATTTCATGGCATAGACATAATATAGCTCAAGGAGTAAATCGAAATCCAAGGGGTATTGGACTACCATAACATCAATAAAGAGAGTTTTTCATCCCAAAGTTATGGGAAACTGAGGAAGGATCCTTAAAGGGTGACTGGTTCTTTTGTTAAAAGTGAACAAAGTCTAGGTAACTGACACAATCTGAGGATAACCCAAAGATTTCCATGCAATAGAGGACAAAATACTAATGGACACACCTTCGTCTATTAGTGTCTGAGGAACATCCCGACCACAAACTTGTACTATAATATTGAAAGGAATGTGAGAGGGAAGACAAGGTCCAGTTAGCGCACCCTAATAAAAAAGGATGGCCTCATTACTTGGAGGGGGTTCCACAGAAGAAGGAGGAATGCCCCCAACACAGTATTGTCTATATCAACAAGAAAACCTTGAGAATGATCAAGTTTACTCTCTATCGGGAGAGTAGGATTGACCGATGACGAGATCAGATTGACCACTTGTGTTTCATTCTCCACGAGGGGAATGGGGTCGACGGGTGGAAAGGGATCAACCACTTGGGTTGCAGTCTCTAACGAGAGAGTGGGATTGACCGAGGATGGGATCAGATCGACCAATTTGTCAAATGGTTCAACTAAGGACGTGACCATATTGACCATATGATCAATCAGACTGACCAACGAAGGGACTATATTGATCATTCCATCAACTACAGGTGGGTCGAGAGTAAGCTTGTGATAAATAGCTGGAAGTTGAGGTTTTGAAATAGTCACGTATTCCGGTAATTTTGAGGCTTCGTCCATACGAGGGAAAAGGTGAGTTTGATGACTCCCTCTGCATAACATACATGGGAACTTAACTCTACTTTTATTCTTCCCAATGATATCTTGACTAGTTGATGGGAGGTCATCAACATGTTGGTCAGAGGTTGATGACATGGGTTGGTGAGGCTGTGTAGACCATACTTCTATAACCTTGGATATACTAGAGAAATCCTTAATAAGATGGTTACCCTTACAAATCATGCAAGGTTACTTGGGCTTACAGGTTGTTTGGGTGATCTTGGCATCATCAACCTTCCCAGCACGATTAAAAGTAATTGGTTTCTTTCCNACCATACTTCTATAACCTTGGATATACTAGAGAAATCCTTAATAAGATGGTTACCCTTACAAATCATGCAAGGTTACTTGGGCTTACAGGTTGTTTGGGTGATCTTGGCATCATCAACCTTCCCAACACGATTAAAAGTAACTGGTTTCTTTCCAACATGTCTAGCAGTGGTTGGAATTTTAGACCCTTTCTTATTTTTCTTCTTCTTAATCGTCTTTTTCTTCTTCTTCTTATCCATCGGGTCACTATCTTTAGAGATTTCACTTAGTGAAGAAAATGAAATGGAAGAAGACCTTGCAAGTGAAGAAGGTGAAGAAGATCTTACTGGTGAAGATGGTGAAGGATCAACATGAGGTTGATGTTCTTGGGGGGAAGTGCTCACAACCGAAGAACTAGCTACATTCATGATTACCTAAGTGGAAAATAACCATACCGATAATCTAATTGTGAGACCTAGAAGGATCAAACTAGCGATGTGAGGAGGACCAACGTTTCTGTAAGAAGGAAAAACAAAAGGCTCCCTCGGAGTAGGGGTTGCTTCATTGATTGTTCCAGGAACTGATGCCATAAATACAGATCCAACTTAAAGCCTACAAGGGAAAACAAACAACACACTTTTAAAAATATAGTAAGCAAGCAAGCAAACAAAACCTTCTCAAAATGAACGCACTAGTTGGTGATGAAATCCAATGTCACGAGAACAATATAAGAAGGGGTTGAGATAGAGCAGGTGGAAAAGTTACATTGACAACCTAGTGAATGGACTTACATCGTGGTACAAGCTCCCACACATAATCATGGGTATACCCTCCAAGGAGCCCGAGTGATTTTGGCCAACGTCTATTCCAGGTACCATGAAGACTTGCCCCTCCATAGTCACCTCATGTAAATATCCTAAAGAGATAGGCCACTAAGGTCACCAATTACGACAATGATTCCTAGGGAAATAGTTGGCAGTCCGATCCACGCAGGGTATCTAAGCCTGAAGTTAACTCGAGAAGGTCCCCATAGGATTTTTGTAACGTCCCCGAACATCAACCCCACTGTCGGGAAACACTAATATGCGGAAACATTCTCACACTTATATATATAACTTGCATTAAATCAAATTAACACATTTAACTAAAAATTATAGAGTAATCACAAGATTACTGCTAACATACATAAATAATGCAATTAACAGTCATTCATAATTGCAACAGAATACATGATAATATTCCAAGCATCACAGACATGCATTTTAATTGAAATTAAACACATAATGATACTTATCTTTGAAACTGTAGTAACTCCACCAACTACGTGCAGACCTTCCATGAACCTCCCAGCCCTAGACCACATTGCTCATCACTCTTAGAAGTGGGTCACCCCCAAGCTAGGACTAAGCTCCACCCAAGGCAAGGGAATCCTAGACTAGGTTGAAGTTATAGGAAAACTACACAGAGCAACTGGAAGGATTCTCTCCAGGAGCCTTCTTACACCCACTACTCATGGACTCTCATTCCCCACATGCCTATTCCACCTGGGAGTATAAACCTTCACAAGAACAGTCCATCAATACTTCACCTCCCTCTTTGGGTCTTGATAACAGGCTGGATCAGGAATTCTCAGAGCTCCGTAGTTGGTGCTGGATTCTCTCTAGAAGAAAACCACTTCCTAGCAAACTCTCTCACCTGGAGAGAGATGCTCACAGGCCTAAAAACCTGCCTCTTCAACCATGGGCCTGACAACCCGGTTCTTCAACCAATTTTCAACTCAATTCCCACAAGTTCAGGATAGCAACAACAACAACAACATTCCGTTAACTCACGGGTGACAACAAAAATAGGAAAATTGGGTGTGGATGTCCAAAAACGACAACAGTCCACTAAGACACAACACAGTTCAGGTAGCACATAGAAAAACAACCCAAATGGTTAAGCACGAACTCGGATTTGCACTGTGGATAAAATGGGTTCATAGGACACATATGAGACATGGCTCAGTCCATGGGTTTGCCACTGGATTTTAGAGTGCGTGACAAGGAATCAATGTAGAATTTGAACGCAGACTCAAATGGTTCAGATGGAGGATGTATCGGCTTCTCAAGAAAACATCATAGGATTCGGGTTTCAGAGTTGCATGAGGCATACAAAGATCAGATGCGTCGACAACACTGTTCTAGTTTTCAAGGTGCATGATAAGAAAATCAAGCAAAGGTCGATCACAGACTCAAAATGGTTCAGACAGTGGACGGCAGAATGGGGAATGAACGCAGAGACCAGACGAAATTCACAGTCTCAGACAACCGACGACAGAATGGAAGAAAAACCCCCATCATAGCCCAATTCTTGGGTTAAATTGCATGTGCTTGGGCCAATGCATGTTTCCCATGAAGCTGCATGCACTCCATCAAGTATGTGTACACTTTTTCACACACTGGAGTTGCATGTGTTGCCTCTCTCAGGACTTAGAATAAAAACATACCTTTCACACCACTTTGGAATAATAATAAATTATTATTCCCAAGGACTTAACACCCTAAGTTTAGCCTCTCTTTCCAAAATTTCAGACCCCTTTCCCTTACCCACCTTGTGGAAGCTTAGTCCCCCATCACTCTTTCTCCATGGTTGGTCTACAGACAATGATGTTTAATCTTTATTAATGTTGTGCATAATTACATATACAAAAATAGGCTCATGGCCTTTAACACTTAGGCTCTCTAGCCTAATAAACACACAAACCCACCAACTTATCAATAATCGGCTGACAAGCCTACAAAACATGATTTACAATTCATAAAAATGATCACAATTCATAAACACGATTACAACAGGGCTCTTCCTTGGGGATATTACAATCCCCCCCCCCTTATTTTTGCACTGTCCTCAGTGAACTTTTACGCAACATCAACAAGATTTTCAAAATATTCAAAATGATGTGGATATTCTACCTGCATAGCATCTTCATGTTCCCAAGTCACATCCTTAGGACCGTACCAGGTCCACTGGACCTTCACAAGCCCTATGGCTCGATTCCAGAGATGTTTTTTTTCCGTTCAAATATGCACACATGATGCACTTGCATGACACCTTCTTGCTCCACCTGAGTCACATTCCAATCGATTACATGATTAGCATCATCTATATATTTCTTAAGCAATGAAACATGAAACACATTATGTCCAATCATGGATGCAGGTAATGCAAGCATATATGCAACTGGCCCAATCCTTTCTAGGATTTCAAATGGCCCACAAAATCTGGCTACCAACTTGGAGAAGATTCCCAGCTTCAGGGAACTTCTATTGGATTTTACTTTCAGAAAAACATGGTCACCCACTTTAAACTCTATGTGGGTTCTGTTCTTATCAGCATAAATTTTCTTCCTCTCTTGGGAAGCCTTTAAATTCTGCTTAATTTTTAGCATTTTTTCTTCCATTTCCTTGAGAAACTCTGGCCCAACCACTGCTCTATCAGCTGTATTATCCCTACTTACTGGATTATTACACTTTCTACCATAAATTTCTTCAAATGGGCTCATCTTCAACGATGCTTAATACCCATTGTTGTAGGTGAATTCTACCAAATGTAGGTAGTATTTCCATTTCAATGGTTTGTCCATCAAATACATCTTTAGTATGTCTTATATCACTTGATTCACCCGCTTTGTTTTCCCACCAGACTTAGGATAATAGGTTGTGCTAAAGTTTAGATTTGTTCCAAATTCTTTGCATAAGCCTTTCCAGAAATTTGAGGTAAATTTCGGGTCTTTGTCAGACACAATTGTCTTGGGAATACCATGCAATCATCCCACTTCCTTCATAAAGATGTCGGCAACATTTGCTTCCTTGTGAGTAGTCTTTAACAGAATGAAATGGGTATATTTCGTAAGCTTTTCCACTACCACCATGATTGAATCATGTTGCGGGCCTGTTCTGGGCACTATTGTGATGAAATCCATTGTCACTACCTCCCACTTCCACTTAGGAATGGGTAAAGGCTGCAACAACCCTGTTGGGTGTCTATGCTCAGCTTTAACCTTTTGACACTCCATACATCTAGTGATGTATTAAACAATCTCTTTCTTCATACCTGGCCAAAAGTAATGGCTCTTGATTGCTGCCACAATTTTCTGATATCGAGGGTGCCCATCATAAGGAACATTATGCATTTCATTCAAAATTGTAAGCTTCAAATCTTGGACATTAGGTACATAAATTTTGTTCTTGTACAGAATTATTCCATCAGACCCGAATTTATAATTCTCCACTTTCTGTGGCATCTTACCTTGTTGTAGCTTTGCTACCAAATCTTTGTACTGCAAATCTATATTTGTAGTTGTTGGCCCTTGACCAAGTTTTGGATATCCTTGGTCAGGTTTTACCTATTTTGGGACTTCGAAAGGTTGTCGAAGGTGGAGCACAAGTCAAAGTAGATATCACGGAATCTCGGCCCCTTTTTAGGGATTTTTGGGTTTTGGGCTTATGTAACGGGTATGGGGATGTCAACCCATGGGTTTAACCATGTTTAGGCCCATTTTGTAATGTATAAATAGATGTCTAGGCGATGTAATAAGGGGAACAAAGGATGATATAGACATCTCTGTGATGATGTGCTAAGTGCAAGTGATTATGTACATGCTTTGTGCATACTGTGTGAAGCTTGCAAGGCTAAGTGCAAGTGACTGTAGAAATTGTGTAAAGGCGTTGTGCTATAACCTAGCTCAGGGAAGGAGGATCTGGCAAGGTGCACGTAGATCTCCTGTCTTCTGTGAAGTAGGATCTTGATGCTATGTGCCTGTAATAATCTTGACCGAAGATAATAAATAAGAAAAGAGTTGGTGGACATAGCCCCAGGCTGGGGGTGAACCACGTATATCATGTGTTGTGGTTTCTTTGTGCATTGTGAATGTTTTATTATTTATATGATTATT
>JASDQU010204378.1:17250-28542 GCA_032191745.1 Picea mariana
ATCAGAGCGAGAACTTTGTCTGTATACTGCAAGAAGAGAGGGAAAAAGAAGGCAGGGTACTAGAAGCTCTGTAGATGATTGGTTGTAGGTAAGTAGTGATCAAGGAGACGGTCAGGAGGACTGTAGAAGAGGCTGGAAACACTCAAGGTTTCAGAGTGACAACAACAGATTTGCCAGCAGAGCAGATGAGAATAGCAAGATGGCTACTAAACACCATACGAGTGTTGGAAGGAAAGACCCAGAGATGATGAGCGAAGCTGAATGGAATGAAGAACTCATTGAGATAAACGTGAGGATGGATGAACTTGCATTGGAGATGCAGCAGAATGCAAGGTCAAGATGGGTATATGAATGGCCCATGAAGACAAATATAAAATGGCCAGTCAAGGAGTTGATGGATAGAAGACAACATAGGTTGTTAAGAAGGTGGTTGAGGCATAATGAAAACCTCAACAGACCAGAGAAAAGGGTTCAGATGTGTGAGCCAAAGACTGAGAGAAATCTCAGTGATGCTTAGAATGAAATGGGATCAGTTGAAGATCTCAAGAACTGCTAGGAGGATAGAGAAGAAATTTCTGATTGCCAGGTGGGAAAAGAGTTGAGATCAGCTGAGGATCTCATAGACTGTCATGAGGAAAGCCAGGGAATTTCACATTTCCAGGTGGGCAATGGATCGAGATCACTGCAAGATCTCATGGACTACCAGGAGGGCAACAGAGAGTTTTCAATTTGCCAGGTGGGAATGAGAATAGAGATGGGATCAGTTGATTCCATAGACTACCAGGAGAGAAGTAGGAAAATCCCATATTTTTAGGTGGGAAGGGATGAGAAGATGAGACTATCTGAAGGTCTCATAAACTCAGAGGTGAGTTTGGATCAGCAAATACAGCTGACAAAGGAGGAAGATCTGAGGAATCTTCTGATGATTGGAGGAATTCAGATATTCCTTCCACATAGCCCAGAGGAGGCCAAATTCTGTGTTGCAGATGAGGTAGCAATAGCAGAAGTAGGACAGCTAGTTGAGACTGTCAGGAAAGAAACATTGGAGCAGACTTTGAAAGATGCCCAAGAAGGAGAAGAAGAAGATGAAAATTCTGAGTGGCTCGATATTTTCAATCAGGAAGCTAAAAAGACTGCAGCATTGGAGCTTGCAGAAGAGGAGGAAGAGGAAGAAGAAGACAACATTAGTTTGGTTGATCTGTATGAACAGATTGAATCCCTGGAGAGAAGGGTGATAGTGCAGGGTATGCACATCCAACAGGTGAAGTTGGAAGCAGATGAAGAAGGCATGGGAGGTCACAGGGATCTACCCAATTGCAGAAAAATTTTGCAGCTAGAGAGACTGCATGAACAGGGCCAGCCACTAAAGCAACTGGATTAAGTGATCGAGAAGATCAGGGAGATGATGTTAGGGTCAGCAGAAACTGTCCGCGAAGAGAAGTTGAGAAGAAGAAAAGAAGCAGCAGAAACAATGCAGAAGCAGCAGTAGCAGCAAAGAGATGGAGCAGATGAACAGCCCCAGAAATTTGTGTGGGATCCAAGAGGATTTCCAAAGCTGAGAGAGGAATATTATGAGAAAGAGATCATGAATTTTGCAGCTGAGGAGTATGATGCAGGAGCATCTCTCCACGTCATCCAGCCAGCCACGTCAGCGCATGCATTCAAGACTGAAGAGAGGTGCAGCCCTTGACTTCAATTTTGAATTTGAATGTAATTTAATGTTTAGGTTGTTGAGCCATGGGGCCATGCTGTGTGAACAGGCTGTAGATAGATAAGACTTTAATGTTTGAAGGCTGAGATCTAGATCTGATTTGCAAACTAGACAGCCCATTCAATGTAATTGAATAGGGTAGGTAGATTGGAGGGAAGAGCTCGAAGAGCCCCCTCATGTAAAAGATCAATTTGGATCTCATTTTGGGGGGTTGCGAGAGTTAGAGATGCACAAGAGAGTGTGCAAGAGAAGGATCCGAGACCTTGTTACAGGCCGTGCTCAGGAACACCTTGTGAAAATAGGCATTTTCCATTTAATACAAACAACATTTTTTTCTGCATATTTCCTGTGTTGAATGGATGTCTGTGTGTGTTCAATTTATGCTGTAGATATATGCTAGACATTTGCAGGGAGTTGTTTGATTTTTAGACTTGAGAGGTCTTTGAGGCTTCACACCAGGAGGGTGTGACAGAACGCTGCAGGTTCTGATAGCCAGTGCACTGAAGCACTTCTGAACTCTGTGGAGTCAAACAAAGATGTGCCAGGAGGGCACAGTAGCTGAAATCGATAGCTCAGAGGAAGACCTTTGAGGTTGTTGAACACCTCAGGAGGAAAGCCTGTGTAGGAGGAACACAGTTGCAAACAGAATCTCTGAGGAGTTCTGTAAAGATCTGCCAGGTGGGCATTGAGCAAGTGTATAGGGTGCACAGGAGAGAACAGGACTGTTGGATGTTCTGTAAAAAGACACTCTTCCAGGTGGGCATTGAGTAGATGTGCAGATAGGCACATAGAGGAAAAGAACTCTTTGAGTTCTGTGATTTAAGGAAGATTCCACTGAAGGATCTTCGCAGGGTTGCTGAACACCCTGAGGACTCAACAATCAGGTTGCTTGAGCTGAAGAGTGCCAGGAGGGCATTGTATTCTCCATCTGAGGGAGAAAGGAAAAAGGAAGAGTTTCTTTGGAGGTCGAAGCTATAGAAAACCTCAGAATGGAGAACACCTTGTGTGCGCAGAAGCTAAAGAATCCTTTGAGGATGTAATAGAAAGCTCAAGAGGAATATCATCATTGAGAACGTAGACAAGACTCAAAGCTGAAGAGCTCGCAGAAGCACGGCAAAGGTCGAGGCCTTTAGCACTTGGGAAATATTTCAAGCACTGGAAGAAAGTGCAGAAGCTTAGGAGGGAGCACAGCTGTTGTCGGATCTGCTGAAAGGATCTGGACCGTTAAAAGTTTCTACGTCCAGGGAGCACCAGGAAAGCGCTTAGGAGAAGAGGAGATTGTGAGCCATTGGATCTCACTCAGACAGTCGATATTTGTTAGATCTGTCAAGAGTTACACGAAGTTTAAGCCTTCGTGAATAGGGGAGAGAAAGTCCTGAAGGAGTCATATCGGGATTTCGACATTCAGGAGTTTGGGGGTCCAGAGGACGAGAGTCCGGGCATTTGACCTCCAAATTCACGAGAAGGCGAAATTGATCTGGGTCGTCCGTTTGTTGAGACATGTGGCGGAGATCAGGGGACCCATTGGTATTTCGGCTATGAGGGTTTCGAGTTGATAAGAGTGTGTCACAGGGGGTCACAAGTCCTGAATTCTTGAAGGAATCTAAGAGGTCCATCTGGAGGAGGACGGTGTCAGGAGATCACCCATATCGGGGATTCAGACATCGGAAGCCAGAGAAGGAATTCTTTCGACTCCGTGAGTGGCAAAGTCGTGAAGTGGATCAGGACCATCCATCTGAGAGTGGACAGGTGGCGTGCTCGCCAACACAGAGGTCAAACCTTTTTTGACCATGTCATGGTTTCGTTAGTCAGAGAACCGAGAGCACAGCATCTGGATTTGCGAAGTCGCGAAGTCTGAAATTCAGAAAGGCGGGAAGTTCCTTGTGGGACCCGCGTTGATGGAGTGTCAAAAGTTCACATTTTGGCATATCGAAGGGTGAGAGGATGAGACTCTTGTCCCAAAAGTTCTGAAGTCATGAAACCATGAGAAAATCACAGCCATCTGTTAGGAGGAGGATAGGTGGCAGAGATCTAGGGATCTCGCGAACTTGGAGGTTCGTCGGGTGAGAGCCCAAAGATCGAGTGCTCCAAGTTGCGAAAGGAAAAATCGCGAGGAGCGAGGATAGCCATCAGATACAGGTCACGGGAGGACCATTGGATCAGGGACCCCATCGCATTTCGTGTGTTCGGGGGTTCAAAGGTTGAAAGGAGTCATTTTTGACTTCCTGAGTAGCGAAGTGCCGAAAAGCCGAGGCACAGACGGGACACATGGCAGAACCACACAGTTGCCCCTGGAATTTGACCGGTGGACACGCATCACACACTTGGAGGATTCAATACCCCATTGACCTCTCACGTCTCGAGGACTCAGGAGACAAGAGTACGAAGGTGCGAGCCTTCGACTCGCGAAGTCGCAAGTAGTGAGAACGAGAGGAGAAAAAAATCAATATCACCTCTCGAGGGTTCGGGAAAGAAAGATGCCAAGGCTCGATGTTTGAGCTCGCGAAGGCACGAGAGGAGAAAAGTGCTAGTGCTTATCCTAGCCGGCGGTCGTGCAAGGAAGGCGCTGACGGAAAAAAGGGCCATCCCCATTTCACGATCTCGGGTATCGCAAAATTGGAGGGGAAGAGTCAGGAGCCATGACTCGCGATCTCGTGAGATTGTGAGTTGTGAGAAGGGACCAATGGGTTGATAAATTGCATATTCCAGCGAGGACTTGAAAGAGTCGATCCGGCTCAGAGGGAGAGTCTGAGCCGATCCTGTGAGCGGATCTCAGCCCGAGGGCTGATAGGTCTGCACCAACACTTAAGACACCTTCAAAGACTAGTTTAAGAAGGAGAAATCATCTGATGAAGAGTACAAATCATTTGCCATGGAAAATACCACTTAAAAATAATTTTTGAAGGGAAAATCTCTCCTACCCACTGTCAGGGAGTGCCAATGCTCCCTACCCCTCTTTGGGGGAGCGTTGCAACACTCAGGACACCATTTTGGGGGAGCGTTAGGTTTTTTTGAAGGAATTTTGGGCAACGCTCCCTTTCCCACTGTCAAGGAGTGCCAATTCTCTATACCCTCCTTTTGGGGAGCGTTGCAACGCTCTGTGCACCCTTTTGGGGGAGCATTGGCCTGTTTGAGAAAATTTTGGGTTGTTGAGGAAAATCAGGGAAAAATCCCCTTCATCTTGGAAATCAGTTGGATTCGAATCTGAGGTCAAGGATATATCTTAGGGAGGATCCACAAATGAAGGAGAAAGATCCTCAACCTATCACAAGAATATCTAAGGTGGTTGGGTCTCTCCAAGATTATATAAGGAGGTCTTCTCATGGTAAAAGCACATGGAGTTTAGAGGCATCAAACTTATGATCTCATAAGGGAGATTTATCAATGAAAGTTATAGTCATTCTGATCATGGAACTTTTGAGCAAGGGTCTGGACAAAGAGAGCTTGGTAAAGCTGTTGCATCTACATCTATGGTTGTAAGCACTTTTCTTTATTTTCATTAATATAAATATGTGCTTGGCCTATTTCCTTTAAGTTTGTGTATGTTTCATGAACTTGTTTCTTTTGATAGATATATTATGAAGCTAATCATGGTAGAGTAGGAAGTATGTTTCATTGTTGCTGCTCATTGTATTGCAGGACCTTCTGAAGAACTTGGAGATCAAGATCAGCCTGGATCGAGCAAGGACAAATGTCGGTAAAGGTATTTACCTTTATTTCTTCTTATTCCTTGAATAGTTTAGCTTCATGAAAAGGAATGTTAGTGTCCACATTAGCACCTTTCTGTCTTGGTTATAGGGGTCTAGTATCCAAGAGGAAATCCACTTGTCTGCAGGGGGATTTTCCTGTAACAGAAATTGGTGACTCCATAGGTTTATGGACGGGTCATTCCTCAGACACTGATAGATGAAAGTTCATCCGTTAGTATTTTGTCCTCTATTTCTTGGCAAGCTTTGGGTTATCCTCAGCTTGTGTCGGTTACCCAGACTATGTTCTCTTTTAACAGAAGAACCAGTCACCCTTTAGGGATCCTTCCTCAGTTTCTGATAACTTTGCGAGGGAAAATTGTCTTTATTAATGTTATGGTAGTCCAAGACCCCTTGGATTTCAATTTACGCCTTGCGCGAGATTATGTCTATTCCATGAAAGCTATTGTGTCCACTCTTTTTCGTGTGATATATTTCCCGCATGATGGAAGAATGGTGACTATTGATCAAATTTTGTTTGTTGGCCCTGACTTGACCATCAACCCAATGACCTCCCTAAACGGGTCTTATATGTAGTCAGTATCACCTCTGCCACATGTCAATTATGTGGTGTTGTCTCCCATGACTTAAACTTTCAATGAATTAGATCCAATAGTTGACATGGTGATCTCTTCGATAGAGCTATTGGAGCCTGATCTCCTTACTCCTGTCGCTGCCCTTGACATGTGTTCCTTCTGGAGCATTCTTCTTCCATATAGTGAATATCTCTTGGAAGTCATGACTGAGTTTTGTCCCTTGACATGTTTTCCTTATAGAGCTTTATCCTCTTGGAAGCCATGATCAAGAAGAGTTAACGAGCATAGTTTTCCTCTCTGTGGCAAGCTCATTAAAAAATGAAACAGAAATATGGGGATTCAACCCAGATCCTTAAGCATAGTTATTTTCTTGTGTCAAGCTCATTAAAAAATGAAACAATCACCTCTCCTGTCAAGTCGAGTCTTTTTCCATATCTCGTAGATGTCGAGTCAAGTCTTTCATTAGGTCTCATATCTGAACCTTCATTTCATCCACCTGTATCCTTTTTCTCCATCTAGTATAGAAATTGGTGACAACCTCAAAGTCAGTGAATGATTTGAAGCTTGGGGGGCATGTCTCCAGCCTTTAATGATCATTTTGGAGTTAAGACACTAGCTTTAAAGTCGGGGGCATACCGAGCTTAGTCTTTGTTCCTTCTCATGCTTGTAAATACATGAGAATGTAACTGAGTATACTTTTATCACTTTTTCAGACTCGTCAAGGTTATACAAAAAATGAACCCCCTGGAGTCTCCTTTAAGCTCTTTTCAGACTCTCTAAATATGAAAAGATTGTCGAGTGATCTTGCTTCCTTTCACTCTCGTTAAAAGGTTTGAAAGGGTGTCTTTTGAGTGGTAGTTTATCTCTTTTTCAGCCTCACGAGACTAAAATTACAAAAAAGGACAACCCTAGAGTCGTCTTTAAGTTCTTTTCAGACTCTCTAAACATGAAAAATTACTGAGTTTACCTTCTCTGGACTCGTTAAACAATCATACATTAAAGGGCCCATATGGGACCGAACCCTTACTTCTTCCAGTTTGTTAAATAAAGAAAGAGGGACTTACCAAAGGTCAGTTATATTGAGCATGTGTTACCCTCCTTCAGCTTGTTAAATCAAAAAGAGGTACTCGTCTATTTGGATGGGGGGGAATTTGAAAGAAGCAAGACAAGCAGTTATTGAGAACATTACAAGTGACTCTTATAGTTGCCCTTGAACATGACACATTTTAATCCGTTGAACCTTTGCACTAAACCAATCCTCTGAGTTTCTTTACTTCTTTGGGTCACCCGATGAAAGTCATAGTATCCACTGCATTATCATGTTTTGGTCTATGTCATGTTTTTGTTGTTGTGCCTCAGTGTTCAAGGGAAGTATCTACCTCAAGAGTCAACCATCACAAATATCATGTTTCAATACCCATGTCAATCCATGTTCATTTGATTTACCAATTTACATGTCTATGTCAGTTTCGTGTCATTGATGGGGGATACATCAAGGCCCTCCTACAATGAGTCTATTCCTGTCGAACTCAACACATTATCCAGGAACTAGACTTAGAAACTAGTTAGTACCTTGGGACCTGCATGCCTTAATGGCAGGTCTCCTCGCTTCCAACAGTGGGTTTACATCATTGACCCCTAATTGGGTGATTCCACGAATGCTCAAATTCAACTCATCTATTCACATTAGTTGGAATGTACTAGGGTACCTTGGGAATCATTGACATCAATGGTGATTTCCCTCGCACTTGTTAATGGTTTCCCTCATTGACCGGTAATCAAGTTCTTTCTGCCATGTTCAACATTAGGACATCTATTCACATGGTTAGACTCGTACTGCATCAAGATCGATAAGAAGACCTTGGGTTGAGTGATCACTCTGATATGTACTTTACCCAGGTTGTGACGGAGTTTCTCTTGAATATTGACACATATACTGTCACATATATCCACTTTGTATTGGTATGTGGCTATGTCTTGTCATCTCATAGATCCACTGTGTATTTTTCATGGCTACGACTAGTTCATATCATGGAAGTATAGATCCACATTGTATCTTTTGTGTATATACTCTTTGTTAATATAATTATGGATCCATAGTGTATCTTATGGCGACCATACCTTGCAAGTCTTCATCACACAAGCATATGTATGCCTTCCTTGGGTTTGAAACATGTCATAATATTTGTTTGAGGGTTGTATGAAGCTTCTTCTAGGTTCTCTGTGTCCATACCCTTGCTTGAAAAAAGTCTACAAAGTACTTTAGTCATCACGTCTTCCAACTTCGCACTTGGGGGGGAAATCTGTTACACATCAAAATTAATCACTTCAATGATGACTCATTATTGCCATTACTAGTGTCGCAAGTGTCGCAAACATCATACTGCCATCTTGCCTATGTCGTGTCTCTAACGACATCATAAGAACACTTAAGAAACCTTGAAATACTGGTTTAAGAAGGAGAAATCATCTGATGAGGAGTATAAAACATTTTCCATGGAAAAGACCACTTAAAAATGAATTTTGAAGGGAAACGCTCCCCTACCCACTATCAAGGAGTGCCAACGCTCCCTACCGCTCTTTGGGGGAGCGTTGCAACACTCAGGACACCATTCTGGGGGAGCGTTGGGTTTTTTTGAAGGAATTTTGGGTAGCGCTCCCTTGCCCACTGTCAGGGAGTGTTAGCACTTTGTACCCTCCTTTGGGGGAGCGTTGCAACTCTCTATGCACCCTTTTGGGGGAGCGCTGGCCTATTTGAGAAAATTTTGGGTTGTTGAGGAAAATCGGGGAAAAATCCCCGTCATCTTGGAAATCAGTTGGATTCGAATCTGAGGTCAAGGATGGATCTAAGGGAGGATCCACAACTGAAGGAGAAATATACTCAACCTATCCCAAGAATCTCTAAGGTGGTTGGGTCTCTCCAAGATTATATAAGGAGGCCTTCTCATGGTAAAAGCACATGGATTTTAGAGGCATCAAACTTATGATCTCATAAGAGAGATTTATCAGTGAAAGTTACAGTCATTCTGGCCATGGCACTTTTGAGAAAGGGTATGAACAAAGAGATCGTGGTGAAGCTGTTGCATCTACATCTATGGTTGTAAGCACTTTGCTTTGTTTTCATTTATATAAATATGTGCTTGGCCTATTTCCTTTAAGTTTGTGTATGTTTCATGAACTTGTTTCTTTTGATAGATCTATTATGAAGCTAATCATGGTAGAGTAGGAAGTATGTTTCATTGTTGTTGCTCATTGTATTGCAAGACCTTCTGAATAACGTGGAGATCAATATCAGCCTAGATCGAGCAAGGACAAACATCAGTAAAGGTATTTACCTTTCTTTCTTCTTCTTCCTTGAATAGTTTAGCTTCATGAAAAGGAATGTCAGTGTCCACATTAGCACCCTTTTGTCTTGGTTATAGGGGTCTAGTATCCAAGAGGAAATACACTTGCCCGCAGGGGGATTTTCCTGTAATAGCGTCATGGAAAATATTATGGATCTCATGATTTACATACTCTCTCGCATTATCAGTTCGGAGGTCTTTGATCTTCTTTCTGGACTGTGTCTCAACCAAGGCTTTGAAATCTTTGGGCTATTGAAATACCTTGGATTTTTTCCTAAGAAAGTAGATCCAAGTAAAACGTGAGAAATCATCAACAAAAATGAGAACAAACCTTGATTTTCTGATTGATGGATGCGAACAAGGACCCATAAGGTCACTGTGGATCAGATCTAAAGGTGTGGAGGCTCTCTGGGACTTTCCCTTGTAGAATTTGTCTTGAGGATGTTTCCCAAGAACACATCCCTCATACACTCCCTTGGATAAATGGATGTCTGGTAGACCATCAACCAATATTTTCTTGCTAATTTGTTGCATGTATGTAAAATTAAAATGTCCAAACCTTTCGTGCCATATACTACTACTTTCATTAGCATGAGTAAGCAGTAAAGAAAAATCAGGTTCAATGAATTCAGAAAATGTATACAATCTAGATTGATGATTTACTTCACTGGTAGGAACCTTGGAGTTGGTTTTCATGTCATATATGTCCATGGAATTTGGTGTGAATATGACTTTCTTTCGGGTGCCAGAATTCATCATCTGATACATGGAGAGAAGGTTGACAAAAAGTTTCGGAACGTGCAACACATTCTTGAAGCGTCCATTTGTGAGTTCAATCCTTCCTTTTCTGGTTACTTTGATAGAAGATTTATCCCCCATCATAATTTGAGGACCTTTGCATGCATCCAAAGAATAATATATTTCTTTTTAGGTAGCCATGTGATGTGATTTTCCTGAATCTACGATCTAAGCATCGTGAGAGCAGTTGATGGCAATCAAGGCATGGCTAGAATTGCCTTTCTTGGAATTCTAATCTTTTGGCTTCTTCTTCTTGGAACCCTCGGGGATGAAATCTCCAAGGTTGTTTTGCTAAAGTATTTGAGACATCAGATCTATTTGTTTTTGCATGCTTGCGGATTACGAATGGAATCCTTTGTGACAGTACGTGCATTTATCCCCTTTTCTTCCCTTTTCTCCTTTGGATCTGGAGATGTCGATGAAAGGTTTTGCGTACCCTTCTTTCTTTGGATGTGCATGAGTTTTCCGTTTATCTTTATCTTTAGATTTTTTATATTTGTGGCTGCCATCATGCACAGTGAGTGCATATGCCCCTAGGCCTTTGATTATGCCCATGTTGATGAGCTTGGTTTGCTCTTGTGTCAGGGATTTGATAAAGTCCTCAAGAGAAGGCATCTTCCAGGTGGCTCTAGAGGATAATATGACAGTATGGAATGTGGATACAAATACAGAGAATTCAGGACCAATCTTGGAGAGAATGGTGAGAACCATTTGTTTCTCCTCCATCTATTTATCAACCCCGCAATCTTTGAGTTGCGACAGTAAATCCTTAAATTTTGTAAAGAAATCTTATATATTGTCGAAGATTTTTGGATCCAATGTGAGAAGCTCGACCTATAGCATGTGTCCCCTCATCTCATCCTATTTTCCAAAGAGCCTTTCCAAGGTTTTCTAGGCTTCACTAGGAGTCTTACAGGAAGATATGTGAAAAAGGAGATCGAGAGAAATAAGACTGCAAATTGTTTCGAGTGCCTCATCCATGCGATTTAAGTACTTGGATTTTTCTATGGCTGATGTCGGTTTTGTATCTATATTCAAGGTTAACCTATACAACCCTCTGGTTTGGAGATGTATGCTATTTTCTCCTTCCATGCAAAATAGTTGAAAGGTGTAAGAATGAATTATTTTTGGAATTCCATCTTTCCATTGTCTTCAAT
>JASDQU010204379.1:4728-18695 GCA_032191745.1 Picea mariana
GAGGACAAAATACTAACGGACGCACCTTCATCTATCAGCGTCTGAGGAATGTCCCGACCACAAACCTGTACTATAATCATGCAATAAGTGACATGAATTAGTTTACTAACCCTATTAGCTTCGTAGAATATAAAGATAGATCGTTGTAGTAAAAAATGACAATATACCCGGAGTACTTAGCACTTATCATTATAGATTAAGTCTAGTATTCATCAACACAAGTAAATAAATTAAGCAACCACAAGATCTATCTATCATACATAATAGTCACAACACTGAGAAGATTCATAACATAGATAACATATCACAAAGAAAACCAAAGACACCAGATGTACATGGCTCACCCCAGTGTGGGGCTACATGCACCAACCGCTTCACCTCTTTATTATCTGTAAAAATCTTACATTCATTTTCTCATGTGCACTAAGCCACAAAATCAAGCTTCACACCGGAAAAGAGATCTGCACACTAAGCACCAGATCCTCCTTCCAAAACTAGGTCAAATGCACATAGCCAGATCACAACAATTGCACCCTCTACAAAATCACAGTCCCGCACATACAAGACTTTTCACAAAGCAACTCAAACTACTTGCACTTAGCTACCCCCTTTTACAATATAGTCTTCTTTATTTATACTTTTACAAATCCTTACAATAAGGCCTAAACATGGGAAAATCCCATGGGCCAACATCCCATAAACCATTACAAAAACCCTAAAGAGCCCCTTTCTGGGTTCACATATCCCACAAAATAAGTGAGATCCATGACCTCATCTCTGCCTGGGCAATCCTTCTTCGACCATCGCGTCGAAGTCCAAAAGTGGGCCAAATCTGACCAAGGTTTCCCCAAAACTTGGTCGAGGGCCAACAAAGGATTGTATCTTCCTTTTAGAGGTTTATCCCTCCCTTTATATTTGGAAGTTGTAGCTACCTTTGGAATTCATTACTTCCTTTGAACAATAATACATGATTACTTCTTATATATTGTGCATGGTGTATTGGTGTATCTCTTATACTATTCTTCATTGTTCATTGGATAGTCTTCATTACTGATTGGATATAAATTGAATACTTGATCTGATTGAAGTACAAGTTCAAAAATACTAATTGCTCTAAATACTGATTCACCCCCCTCTCGGTATTTCCAACACAAGATCCCTATGGGTGTAAATCCTCTTACTCCCTAGAATATGCTAACCAACTTAGGGTAAATCTAGGAGGGTGTACACACTTGTACTTATCCTAGCAACCCTTGTTCAAGAATGACTTATAACTTTAACAAGAATATGAAGCATAAATGGAGGGTGTATCCAACATACTCCTCCCAGGGTTTCCATTAAAAATAAATAAGAATAAGCAAGAAATAACTAGCATATGCAGATTTTCCGTACCACTTACAAGAAAATAGATACAAACCCTAGTTCACCATACAAATTATCATACAAGAGAAAAATAATAAGACTTCAAGAGGTGCACATCACTTCACTTCATCCATTCACCAAGAGATAGCACCAAAAACCATTTTCAATAGAGATAGATACCAAAAATGCACAAGTATAGCGAAAATTTCAGCCATAGAGTCTTCTCACAATGGGAGAGTTATGTTAAAATGATTTGAGTTTGATATCTATTTATACAAAAATTATTAGACATAGTTTTTCCACTTAGGTTAGGGTAAACACAAAGTAAGGGGACAACAAACCCCTACTTTTCCCCTTTACAAAAATAATACTAAACAATTCATATTTTGTGCATAAAATAAAACCCTAAGTAAGACGCCACCCCTCTAAGGGCGTTTTACACTTTTCCAAGTCATTGGAGAAGAAAGTGGAGGTCATTGGGGCTTCTTGAGCCTTCGCTTCATGCACCAAGGTATCTCCATGACTCCTCCAGTCAAATAATGCCAACTTTCAATGAGCAACAACTCCATCACCACCAAACCCTATCCCTAGGTGACATCAAGCCTCCAAGAATGATGTTTTTCCCCTCCTAGGCAAGTCATTTGGGTAATATAGGCTAGGAAAGGTTATCCATGATTTCTTCTAGACCTCCAAAGGCACATCTTTTTCATCAAGCATGCAAGCCCTAGGAATCCAACCTGTGGGCTTCTTGCCCCATGGAAGCCCAAGCTAGGCTTATTCTCCAAAAACTGGCCACCAAGCAAGGTCCTGCAAAATGAATGGGTACACCCTCGAAGGATCTCAAGTAAAAATATCATGACAAGTGAAAATCACATCTAATAAATAAGGCACCTAAAAGTGTGCATATAAGAACTATTTAGGGAGGTAATCCAATCAGGACAGATGAATGAAAGTTGATCGATAGTCACAATTCTTCCATCGTGAGGGAAATATATCACAAAAACAAGAGTGGAGAGAATATATTTCATGGCATAGACATAATATTGACCAAGTAGCAAAGTGGAATCCAAGGGGTCTTGGACTACCATGACGTCAATAAAGACATTTTTCCCTCCCAAAGTTACAAAAAACTGAGGAAGAGTCCCTAAAGGTTGACTGGTTCGTTTGTTAAAAGCTAATAGATTCTACGTAACTGGTGCAAGCTGAGGACAACCCAAAGCCTACCAAGAAATAGAGGACAAAATACTGACAGACACACCTTCATCTATCAACGTCTGAGGAACGTCCCGACCACAAACATGTACTATAATCTGGAAAGGAATGTGAGAGGGAAGATGAGGTCCATTTAGTACACCCCAATTAAAAAGGATGGCCTCAATACTTGGAGGAGTTTCTACGGTAGAAGGAGAAAATCCCCACAACATGGTAGTGTCTATATCAATAAGAAAAATGTGGGTAGCATCAGGTTAACTCTCTAGTGGGAGAGTAGGATTAACCGATGATGAAATCAGATCGACCACTTGGGTTTCATTCTTCAAGGGGAGAATGGGGTCAATGAGTGTAAAGGGATTGACCACTTGGGTTTCACTCTCTAACGGGAGAGTGGGATCAACCGAGGATAGGATCGGAGCGACCAATTGAGTTGCACTCTCCAAGAGGAGAATGGGGTCGATGGGTGGAAAGGAATTGACCACTTGGGTTTCACTCTCTAACGGGAGAGTGGGATTGACCGAGGATGGGATCCAAGCAACCACTTGGTCAATTGGTTCAACTAAGGAAGTGACCAGATTGACTACCTGATCAACCGGATTTACCAATGAAGGGGCCGGATTGATCATTCCATCAATTACAAGTGGGTCGAAAGTAATCTTGCGATAAGTAGCTGGAAGTTGAGGCAGTGAAATACTCATGTCTTCCAGTAATTTCGAGGCTTTGTCCATACAAGGAAAAAGGTGATTTTGATGTCTCCCTCCGCATAACCTACAAGGAAACTTGACTCTTCTTTTATTCTTCCCAAGGGTATTTTGACTAGTTGACGAGAGGTCATTAGCATGTTGTTCAGAGGTTGACAACATGGGTTGGCGAGGGTGTATAGACCATACTTCTATAACCTTGGATAGACCAGGGCAATCCTTAAGAAGATCGCTACACTTACAAATCTCACAAGGGTACCTGGGTTTACGGGTTGCTTGAGTGATCTTGACAACATCAACACTCCTAGCACGATTAATAGTAACCAGTTTCTATCCAACATGTCTAGCAGTGGTTGGAATTTTGGACCCTTGTTTATTTTTCTTCTTCTTATTCTTCCATTTCTTCTTCTTCTTATCCACCGAGTTACTAGCTTCAAAGCTTTCACTCGATGAAGAAGATGAAATGGAAGAAGACCTTGCAAGTGGAGAAGGTGAAGAATATCTTACTGGTGAAGAAGGCAAAGGATCAACATGAGGTTTATGTTCTTGGGGGGAAGTGCTTACAACAGAAGCACTAACTGCATTCAAAATTACTTGAGTGGAAAAAAACCATACTGGTCGTTATCTCTTCAAATGATTTTGAAAATTTTGAGGAATTTTTGTTCATTCATGCTTAAATTGTCATTTTCCTTGGTCATTTGCCCTAATCCATATCTTCAAATTCCCCATTAAGCTCCCATTAATCATGTTTTCTTCAGACTCTTGTAACCTGCATTTCACAAACACACATTGTCAATATTTCTTAAATTCTGTTTTTATCCTTCTTTAGATTTGTAATTGTTATTGTTACCAAATAAAATAAGAGGTGATGTGTGCTTTAAGTGGCTTAACCCTAGGTTATATTATACATTATCCTATGTCTAATCCTATTATCAAATCTAGTGAATGGACCAAAGTCTAGCGCACCTATCCATGAGTCAAATCCATGAATAAAGCCACGAGTTAATATTGAGTCGACACTCAAAGCCATGGATTAAGCCATGAGTCAAACCTCAACTCAAGATAGGTCAATACTCCATAGAAAATCTAGCGTCGAGCTTCAGAATTCAATTTTCCTCTTTCAAGTACCCAAGATCGCTGGTGTCTTGCACCAAGCTAAATCAATGATATAGATGTAATGAGATAGATTTTGTATAAATCAATTTCATTATTCATTCCTTACAGAGGAGATTGAGTTTATTGTGCCGATCAAAAGGGTTTGAGGTATTCAACATGCCATGCTGACAGACGATTTGTTGTTACCAAGTTCTCACAGAATGCAAGGGTGAAATGCGAGTGCTTTGACAGGTTGAGGCTATCATCCCATAATGTATAAGCCAAGAGGAGAGCCACGAACTGGAAGATTTATGCTAAAATTTCACTATTGCTCAGGATCAACCATCTTGCCTTGGGTTTTCTCCTCAGTGCAATGGTTTTGTTTTCATGATTTCAGGTGTAAGTGATCTGCATGAGTCATGATTGAATGTTTTCAATGTTCCAGATGGAGGATGTATGCAATAAGTCAATCGGTGTCAGAACTTCAAAGTTCAAGGGTTTTTTTGTCGACTAGCACAGTCAGGCGTTAAATTGGATATGCCATTCAGTATTCATGAATCCCTCAATTCTCTGGTTTCCAGGGGCTTGCACTTGGTGAATAAATTAATCGGCCAAAATATATTTGTCATAGCAGAAGCAGCCTCCACATTAGTGGAAATGATGGTCTGATGGCTGAAAAATCGGTCTCAATGGAGGTTGAAGTAGTACCACACCACAATCACTTCATTTGGTGGGAATCCATGTTGTTGAGATTATGCTGCCACAAAAATTTGTTGTGGGAGAATTGTTCAGTTTTTCTGCCAGAACTTGGAACATATATAAAGAGAATGTGACATTTCGTTGCTGGAGTGGCTCAGTATACCTGATACATCTTCACCTCATCTTGAGAAGTGATAGCCTTGTGATGAGGTTCTGGAAACAGGATAATGAATGTAAATGACATGCATGTAAAGGAGAGACAGTGCTGGTTGTGTGCAACCTAGTGAATCATATTGTTTATTTAAGATGTGTCTATGATGTTTTTGTAGAATACCAATTGCCAAAGCTCCTGAATATATCACTGATGCTCTCTTTTGCAGCTTGGAAGCATTGATGAATTCTCATCAAAGCTTTGCAGTCACCTGTGGACACTATTGCAAATAAAAATGCCACAAATGATGGGTTGTTGGCATCTGAATACTAGGATCTATAGAATCTAAGCTACAACAAGGTAACAATAGTAATCTAATGCACAAAATCAAAATGAACAACTTAAATGTGTATAGATTCTAAAACAGGCCATCACCTAATCTTCTACAACTATATTTTGAGGTTATCAAATACACATGATGACAGTCACTTTCAAAGGTGTTTACAGACATTATGGAACATAGTGACTGTGTTTGATGTTGAAGCACACTCTTATGATGATCAGGTCATCATGAAAGCTCAGGGAGATTGGAAAACACAATTTTGAAACTTTGAAGAAGTCTACTAAAGCCTGCCTTTTCGGTGCCTATTTCAGTTTGCATAGTTATTCTTAGCCACCGAAAGAAAAGCTTTCGGTGGCCTACAGGTTAGAATTTTGGCTCACAAGCCACCGAAAGTGCAGAACAGGGAAAAAAAGACACTATTTTTGCACAGATCCGAGTTTTGTTATTCTAAACTGCACAAGGATGATTTTTGAATGAAGATTATAATTAAGAACATCAAATTTAATACTTTGTTCAAGTTTTGAAGGTGCTAGCAAGGTTGAAATGATGAAACTTCTTGTCTATTTTTGGCAAAAGAATGACATGTCTTCCCAGATGGAATTTTCGATCTTATCTATCATCCTTTGAATACTTTCTACAGTTGTTGAAGAACATGAAGATCAGATTTGGATAAGGGTTTGACTTCCCTTTATATAGGATATGTTCCTATAAGATTGCAATTAGTTTTATATTATACTATTTTTAGTATTCTCGATCCATCTTCATAGGATCTCATTTGTATATTGTAAAAGCTATAAAGGGAATAAGTCCTAAGGGGCTAGGGGAGGTTCGAGTCTGGAGACTAGACCATGCTGATATTGTACTGAGACCTTTTACATATAATAGAGATCCCAAGTTCCTTTCACTGTTTATGTCAGATTATCATTTTTTTCTCTTTTTCTGTGCTTGACTGATTACTGTTGTCTAAGTTTATCTAGTTGCAAAAGACTGTCATCTCATTGGTCAACTCATAAACACTGATTTAATAAGTAATATGTGCTATATTTATTCATCCTAGCACACATCTGATCGGGTTGATAGATATAGACTTTCTTCACCCACCACTCAGTTACTCATCTGATTATACACTTTTGAAAGCATTGTCTCATCTGATTATATTGCTAAGTGTCTTAAGTGTGAGCCAGTAGTTTATGTGTCCCATTTGATCCAACCTACACAGAAAACCAAAACATATTTTAAGTTACCAGGCTTCTTCTACCTACAACCTGAGAAGGACTCCTGGAGTGATAACAAATTGGCACCATTGCTGGGAACAAAGATTGAAGCAAGCTTCCCTGAGAGATGACACAGATCCAACTTTGATGATAGACAAATTTTGGACATATTTTTAGTTGTAATCATCTATCTGGTGATTCCATGAAGGACAGATTTAGTGATGATTCCATTGTTCAGAAATATGTTGGCGACTCCATTGGTATGAAATGAACAAGAGGTATGCATTTTTCAATTTCTCAAGTATTTCTGGTTACCCTCATCCAGTACCTAGTAAAGATGAATGGGAAAATAGTCTTTCCAGATTTCGAGGAGAAGAGTGAGAAGTGCCAGTTGAATACTTGTTGGATTTTCATGACTTTATTCATCAACTTCAAATTGTACATGGGGATGTTCAAATTAATATTTTCAGCTATTCATTAGAGGGGATTTCTCTTGATTGGTGTCGGTCTCTTCCAAATGCAAGTATTAGTTCCTTGGCAGACTTTCATGTTGCATTTCATTTATTTTACAAAGGAAAGTTTTCAGCTGACCTTCTATATCCTGAATGTTGTCAGGAATTTAAATTGTTGAATAAGGAATTAAAAATTTATGAAGAGTTTGTTGCAGTAGAAGATACCTTTTTCTATGACCAAGAGATTGGTGACCTACAGGATAACAAGCTTAGTGTAGATGCCTTTGACATTGTACCAAATGCATTTACTGTCTTAGGTTGTCATGAAGATCAAATTATTCATTTTGTAAATTCAAAAGATAATCAACAGATTGACATATCAGCAGATGACAGTTTCAAATTTGGAGTGAATACTAAGGATATCTTTCAGCTTTCAGATTGGTAGACAAAGGGAAATCACAGCAGATATGGGGAAAAAGACGATGAGCAGATTTTTTCAGCATGTGACAGTTCTGGATCCACAATAAAGTTTGAGCTATCTACATTCAACACTGAGATTAGTGAAAGCAGCCAACAACACCAGGAGAAACAACAATATTTCATTTCTCAGTTGGATCAGCAACAAGTAGAGATATTTCTTTGTGGATTTGATGACCCTATTGCTGACTATTTGGACTCTATAAGCAGCACAAATGTCAAAATGTTTTTGTTAGATGAAGGATGGTTGTGTTATCTTAACAAATTACACTTCTGCATGCTATGGTTTCCTATATTTTTGGTGTCGAGATCAAGGAGATTATTAGTTAATCAGTTTCTAAATTGGTTGCATTGGATATTCAGTTTTACTTGATCAGCTCACTTCTATTGTTTACAAGTAGGAGTAGATAGGAGAATAAGCTCTTCATCTGAGAAAGTAGACTCTTTCAGTTATTCATTGTTAAATAAGAAAAGTAGGCTACAGGTAGGCTACAGGTTTGCAGGGGATCAGTTCTAAAGGCCAAATGACTCCATATCCCAATGGTAAAGGCGACTGGAACTACTAGGTTCTTGGAAACCTCATAGGGAGGTATCCATCCCAGTTGGATCCATATGTTATCTCTTCAAATGATTTTGAAAATTTTGAGGCATTTTTGTTCATTCATGCTTAAATTGTCATTTTCCTTGGTCATTTTCCCTAATCCATATCTTCAAATTCTCCATTAAGTTCCCATTAATCATGTTTTCTTCAAACTCTTGTAACCTTCATTTCACAAACACACATTGTCAATATTTCTTAAATCCTATTTTTATCCTTCTCTAGGTTTGTAATTGTTATTGTTACCAAATAAAATAAAAGGTGATGTGTGCTTTAAGTTGCTTAACCCTAGGTTATATTATACACTATCCTAAGTCTAGCACACCTATCCACGAGTTAAAGCCATGAATCAAGCCACAGGTAATGATTGAGTTGACACTCAAAGCCATGGATTAAGCCATGAATAAAACCTCAACTCAAGACAGGTCAATACTCCATAGAAAACCTAGCGCCGATATTCAGAATTCCATTTTTCTTTGTCAAGTACTCGAGATCTCTGGTGTCTTTCTCCAAGCTAAATCAATGATACAGGTGTAATGAGATATATTTTGTATAAATAAATTTCATTATTCCATCCTTGCAAAGAAGATTGATTTTATTGTGCCGATCAACAGGGTTTGAGGTATTTAACGCGCCAATCCAACAGACGAGTTGTTGTTGTCAAGTGCTCACAAAACGCAAGGGTGAAATGTGAGTGCTTTGACGGGTTGAGGGTATCAGTCCATAATGTATAAGCCAAGAGGAGAGCCACGAACTGGAATATTTATGCCAAAATTTCACTGCTGCTCAGGATCAACCATCTCGCCTTGGGTTTTCTCCTTGGTGCAATGGTTTGTATGTATGATTTCAGGTGTAAGTGATCTGCATGAGTCATGATGGAATGTTTTCAACGTTCTAGATCGAGGATGTATGAAATAATTCAATCAGCACTGGAACTTAAAAGTTAAAGGGTTTTTTTGTTGACTAGCACAGTCAGGCGTTAAATTGGATCTACCATTCAGTATTCATGAATCCCTCAATTCTCTGGTTTCCAGGGGCTTGCACTTGGTGAATAAATTAATCGGCCAAAATATATTTTTCATAGCAGAATCAACCTCCACATCAGTGGAAATGATGGTCTGATGGCTGAAAAATCGGTCCCATTGGAGGTTGAAGTAATACCACGCCACAATCACTTCATTTGGTGGGAATCCATGTTGTTGATATTATGCTGCCATAGAAATTTGTTGTCGGAGAATTGTTCAGTTTTTATGTTAGAACTTGGAAGATATATAAAGAGCATGTGACATTTTGTTGCTGGAGTGGCTCAGTATACCTAATACATCTTCACCTCAGCTTGAGAAGTGACAACCTTGTGATGAGGTTCTGGAAACAGGATAATGAATGTAAATGACATGCATGTAAAGGAGAGGTAGTGTTGGTTGTGTGCAACCTAGTGAATGATATTGTTTATTTAAGATGTGTGTATGATGTTTTTGCAGAATATCAGTTGCCAAAGCTCCTAAACATATCATTGATGCTCTCTTTTGCAGCTTGGAAGCATTGATGAATTCTCATCAAAGCATTGCAGTCACATGTGGCCACTGTTGCAAATAAAAATTCCACAAATGATGGGTTGTTGGCATCCGAATACTAGGATATATAGAATCTAACCTACAACAAGGTAGAAATAGTAATCTGGTGCACAAAATCAAAATGAACAACTTAAAGGTGTATAGATTCTAAAATAGGCCATCACCTAATCTTCTACAGCTATATTTTGAGGTTATCAAATACACATGATGACAGACACTTTCAAAGGTGTTTGCAGACATTATGGAACATAGTGATTGTGGTTGATACTGAAGCATACTCTTATGATGATCAGGTCATCATGAAAGCTCAGGGAGATTGGAAAACATAATTTTGAAGCTTTGAAGAAGTCTGCTAAAGCCTGCCTTTTTGATGCCTATTTCAGTTTGCATAGTTGTTCTTAGCCACCAAAAGCGGAGCTTTCGGTGGCTTACAGGTTAAAATTTTGGCTCACAAGCCACCGAAAGTGTAGAACAGGGAAGAAAGGCACTATTTTTGCACAGATCCGAGTTTTTTTATTCTAAAATACATGAGGATGATTTCTAAATGAAGATTATAATTAAGAACATCAAATTTAATACTTTGTTCCAATTTTGAAGGTGCCAACAAGGTTGAAATTATGAAGCTTCTTATCTGTTTTTGGAAAAAGAATGACATGTCAGCCTAGATGAAATTTTCGATCTTATCTATCATCCTTTGAAGACTTGCTACAGTTTTTGAAGAACATGAAGACGAGATTCAGATAAGGGTTTGACTTCCCTTTATATAGGATCTATTCCTATAAGTTTGCAATTAGTTTTATATTATACTATTTTTAGTATTCTCGATCCATCTTCATAGGATCTCATTTGTATATTGTAAAGTCTATAAAGCCAATAAGTCTTGAGGGGCTAGGGGAGGTTCGAGTTTGGAGACTAGACCATGCTGATATTGTACTGAGACCTTTTACATATAATACATATCACAAGTTCCTTTCACTATTTATGTCAGATTATCATTTTCTCTCTTTTTCTGTGCTTGAATGATTACTGTTGTCTAAGTTTATCTAGTTGCAAATGACTGTCATCTCATTGGTCAAATCATAAACATTGATTTAATAAGTAATTTGTGTTATATTTATTCAGCCCATGACACATCTGATCTAGTTGATAGATATAGACTTTCTTCACCCACCACTCAATTACTCATATGATTATACAATTTTGAAAGCATTGTCTCATCTAATTATATTACTAAGTGTCTTAAGTGTGAGCCAATAGTTTATGTGTCCCATTTGATCAAACCTACACAGAAAACAAAAACATATTTTAAGTTACCAGGCTTCTTCTACCTACAACTTGAGAAGGACTCTTGGAGTGATAACACTGGTAATCCAATTTTGAGACCTGGAAGGCTCAAAGTAGCTATCTGAGGAGGACCAATGTTCCCATAAGAAGGAAAAACAAAAGGTTCCCCTGGAATAGGGGTTCCTTCATTGGTCATTTCGAGAACGGACACCATTAAATAAAGATCAAACCTAGAGTGTGCTAGGGATAACAAACAGCACACACTAAAAATCTAGTAAGCAAGCAAGCAAACAAAACCTTCTCACAATGAGCACACTAGTTGGTGATGAAATCCAACATCATGGGAACAAAGTAAGAAGGGGATGAGATAGAGTAGGTGGAAAATGTATGTTGATGACTTGCTTAACAGACTTACACCCTGGTGCAAGATCCCACACTTAATCATGGGTATGCCCTCCAAGGATCTCGAGTGAGTTTGGCCAACGTCGATTCCAGGTACTGTGAAGACTTGCCCCTCCACCGTCACCTTGTGTAAATAACCTAAAGAGAAAGGCCACTAAGGTTACCAATTACTATAGTGATGCCTGGGGAAATAGTTGACAATGCGATCCATGCGCAAAGGCATGGTATCTAGCCCAAAATCAGCTTGAAAGGCTTCCACTGATCATTGCGGGTATACCTTCAAGCGACCCCCATAATACGTGCAATATCTACACCAAGACCAACAAAGCAAGGTGAGTAACTCTTTCAGCCTCAATGCGATCTCAGGTTTGACCCTTGTGTGAGAAGGGCTTCCCAGGACAAAATGTAATAAGTGGATTTATCTCTCCCTAAATCAAGATTTGATGTTTGTTTGTAGATTTGGAAAGTTATCTTTCACACCTATTCCAAAGCCCTATAACTAATCTAATGTAGGTTTGCTACCAGAAAAAATAAAAATGTCTAATCAATTTTTATAACCCCTTTATTTTATGGTTGTTATTAATCAAAAGGAAGATGGTGTGAACAATATGGTGTTTTGACCGACTCGAAAGTTATGCAAAGAGATGAAGATGCAATCTTTTCATTTCGATGAAAGCTATGTGTTGTTGGGAAAAACACCCTATGGACTAGCAAATTAGGGTCGGACTTTGCATGCAGATTTGACCGAATAGAAACCACTTTTTTACCTACATCCCAAGATTTAATCCCTTTTTCTCAGTAAATGCATGGAAAAGGACCATCTACCTTATTACCGGCATTTGATGTTGATCCTCGGTTGTGCTTGACTACTTGTTCACAATGCTCCTTCCAAATATGACCTGCACTCAAGACAAACAACAACTATGCATGCATGCTACTTCTATACTCAAGGGTTAGAAATCAAGCATAAATTAATCAAACTATAGACAATTCATGAATTGGGATGGGAAAAACATTCTGTTTATTATTTAAAGTGAATCAACTTACAAAAGCTGAGACCTGCCACCACTCCTTGAACCTGATCCTGGGCTCCTCTTCTTCTATCCTTCAACTGCTTTGCGTTAAATCTCCTTTGGCATGAGGAAAGGCTAAAGGGTTGGGACAATGGAATACGTAAATGGGCAGAGTTTCTTCGCTATATTTTTTCCTCTTCCAAATGGTACCCCTACCCCTTCTTTTATAAGCTAGAAGGAGCTAGGGTTTTGGATGAGCCCTCGGCCATGCATGGATGGGAGTTTCAGTTAACTCACCCATAGCTTTCTGTTCCATCGGCAACTTTCTTTTTTTCGTGCTTTTTTAGGTACACGCAGGCTGTTGTGAGTCAGCCAGCGTGTACACGCATGCAGTAATGGGTTAGGGCACGTGGGCCTTTACATAAGAGGATTTTCAAAGAGTTGTTCAGCAGAGTTTTGGCAAAGAAGGGATATGAGTTGGCCTAATGCCAGGTAAGCATGTGTGGTGCAATTTAGGGTTATAAAAGATGCCCCCCAATGTGTGAGGTCAGAAGAGCATCTAATGGACAAAATACATTACCAATCTTTACTGATGTGCCGAACGATTGAACCCAAGGATCAGGAACTAGGAGGTGTCGTCTGCAAACTAACAAATGTCTCACGGAGGCGGGCATACCCATGCTCGGGATAAAATAGAACCATGGCTACCAATCAAATACACTGTAGATCCATGTCAAATAACTATAAAGAGTAGCCATGAATAATACACAGCGGAGCTACATCTCGAAATCAAAAAGATATAGAGTATCCATCTTCCAAAAGCTGATTCGGCCTAATGGTTGGACTTCAGAGCTCGAGCAACAACTTCAAAATCTTTCAAAACTCGGGTAGGAGTGTAACATGAGTGTATGACTGCACTACCCAGAGGTCTTCGACGGCTCGTCATTCATGGACTTGATAATCTTGATGATCGGACTGAAAGCTTCAGTGATTTCGAACAAGGACTTGATTGGACATTCAGGATGGCTGGGTATGCGAACAAGAGACATATTGCAGAGGGGCCGACTCAGGCTTAGTGACAATCTTCCCTTGGAAAATATCACGACAAGTGATGAGACTCGAGCAGCATATATGTTAATAATAAGTCTACGAAGTAGGAGGCAATGAAAACTCTCCATATGTTTGGAAGAATAACCAAACGGTGGAGGACACAACTCTATATAGCGAGAAAAGCTTCCTAAGGTTGTACTACATCCCATAGTCTGATGAACAAACAAACAGATGTGCTTTATCCAAGGGTGAATCATTATGCTGCCAATAAAGAAAATACCTTTCCCTTCCTCTTTTTGGGGTATATTTGATTTTTTTGTTCTTTTCGATAATCTTGGAA
>JASDQU010204382.1:8024-18840 GCA_032191745.1 Picea mariana
ATAAAGAAGAGATGAGGTTTGTCGAGTTACTTGGTGGATTTCAAAATGGTTTTGCTTGGTTTAATGTGGATCCTTATGGTTTTGATCCAGGTCTTGTTCAACATACTATGAAACCAGCTAGGCAAAAACAACGACTTGTTAACCCTGCACTGGAAGCAACCTTTCGAGAGGAGTTAAAATATTTCTTAAGGACTGAAATGTTTTTTTTAGTCTATTCTGAATGGGTTTCCAATTGGGAACCTGCTTCGAAGACCACTGATAACATTAGAACCTGCGTGAGTCTTCGAACTTTCAGACAAGCAATTATGAGAAACCCTTTCCCTCCTCTCCGTATGGAAATGTTTCTACAATAGGTTGTAGAGTCACAATGGAAGCCCTTACCACAGTTTATTTGGTTACAGTAAAATCAAGGTAGAATGGGCAAATCGCCACAAAACCAATCATATTAGTTGCGGTATTATGTCTTGCAACTGCCTGCCTTCTGGCTTCTTTGATGCAAGTACCGCCCTTAAAAGGCCCATACATGCGGATTTTAATGAATTGGTCAGTCTCCACGCTTATCTTGATGATTTAATCATATGCATAAAGGGGCTGATAATTACACCAGAATTTCAGGTATTGGGTTATTTCCAGATTACTTTTTTCTTGAGCACTAACTCGGAAATTTTAAAGGAATTACTGAGACAATGGTTTTCCTACATCACTAACAGTCCTCGCTTGAAGTATTGCGAAGGACCATCGTGAAAAGGTTCTAATGATGATTGGATTTAAGGCTAGTTCTGTTTTCAACTTTTGAGCTTCCTTTATCTACTTCACAATACTTTGATTCTGCTTTCTAAGTTGAGTTTTATTTTCTTGTTGTGTTTTATTTTTTTCTTTTACTGCTGCTATTTTAATTTTTGCATTATTACTTTTGTTGTGATTTTGTCTTTGTCATATTTTAGTGTTTGTTCAAGATAGAATGTTGGATTGATTCTGCCATAGTGACACTCCTGCAAAGCATTGTTAGTCATTAACAATCAAGCTTACACAACTGTTATGATCTCTCCTCGAAAGGGCCCTTGAAACTATTACATATTTCCACTGTTCTCTTGCAAGGAATTGGTAATTTCCCGCTCCTTCTTGCCATTTCTTCATCCATTGAGTTCTTAAGAGAAAGTCTATAAGTCTTCCTCCTTGAAGGTTAAGAGAATATTCCATTCAAATGATTATGCATATAGTGGTAAAACCCCTCATACTTAACACTTTTCATGAATTATTCCCGTTTTCCTGGTCATCTTTCTATTAAATCCACTCACTTCCCCCTGTTGCATAATCATTCGAGTTATGTCTTCTTGAGATTATTGTTCTTGGTCTTTGAAACCATGAGTTATGAGTTCTAAATCTGTTAAAACAAATTTTCCTGTGGAGTCGCCAGTTTGTTGATGATTGAAAACATCAATGAATTTCGCCAGCAAAGTGTTGCTAAAGCCTATTATTATTATAAAAAATAAAAAACTAAATAATACTAGTTGGTGGGACCCCCTTGAAGTATTGGAGAGCAGATTTGTTCATTTTTTGATGCTATAATGATGTGCTACAAAGGTTTACATGGTTGATGAGATATTGTTGTCATTGGTATAAGTTGAGCTTTTGAGATGTTGTTCCTTCATGTTACTACAACCTGCTATTCATTAATGTCATTTCTTATCACACCTGCACAACAAACATGTTAGTGAAAATTGTATGAAGGGCATTTTTTAGAAAGACAAAGTACTATAATAAATGCAAGAGGGACCTAGTTCTGCAATACTACATGCATGAAAATACTTGTTCATTGTTGTTAAACCCTAGCTAACAAGGAAATGGCTATGAAATTGTGTTTGAATTACATGATTTATATGCATATGGTTGAAGAGTTGGTGACACATTTAGGTAAGGCGATAATGCAAATGGTTATACAATGGTTAATGGAATTATGTAACCGATATATATATGATATGGAACGTTGATGGCATATTTGGAAAAATCATAGCGCTAATGGTTATGCAAATTGTTATATGGAATTTGGATTATGCTATGGCTTAAGTTAGAAAGGTGGTATGGTCTATTGGTTTTAAATGTGTTGATAGTCTCGATGCATGGGTTGATTAATGGTGTAAATGGAGGGCTCGTTGGCATGTATTGTTGAATTAATGAATTGTGAGTGGAGGCGACGTGCATTTACTGTACATCACCTTTACCCTTCCCGTTGGCCGCCACCCAAGTTGGGCTATTGTCGATCTTTCTGCTATATTTATGCTCCATAATTTTAGCAAAGTGGAACCGCTCAACCAACTCCCATTTTAAGGAATTCAATTGACATGTATGTTTTTTTTTAGTCTTTTTTTTAGTCATTCTTGACTTTGCTCTGGTTATGAAATAATTACTAGATCAAGTGAATGGGTTTGTGTTTTTCCTAAGCGTTGCAATTGTGTGAATTTTTTGTGTTTGAAGGAAAATGGTGGTTATGCCTGTAATATTCTTGAGTTCGTTGAAGTTGTTGGCCTTCTTGGGTGATAGTTCCTTGTTATCACTGTTGTTGGTTGAAGGGTTTTTGTTTAAATATTGGATGGATATTTATCTCACACACTGTCACTAAGCCCAGTCTCTGGCTTCTCGGGTTTCATGGTCGAAGTTTTTCTACGTCAGAATGTTCACCTCTATGCTGTGATTGTTGACCGAAGAGCACAAGCGTTATACCCTGTGTGCATTAAATAACCTTTGCTAGGCCAAACTAGAGCCCTACGTTCCCGTTTTGGCCCCTGTCATGAAATTGCTTCCTGTCCACAAACGAATCATAGTCCTCTTTGTGCATACACCTTTGGCCTCGAAGTTTCAATATTATGAGAAGTTAGCTCTGTTCCTCTTGTGATGGCTACTGAAAAAACCCTTAAGCCTTCAGTCTGGAATTTCATGGGAAGACTATCGAGCCTGTCAAGTTGTTGCATGCAATTGTGGTATATTACTTTGAATAAGGACTCACCATGGGTTGTATGATAGTCGTGTTGGTATGGAATTTAGCCACTGCCTCTGTGATAATAGCGATAAACCTTACATTGCCAGTTGCACTTCTAAGTTTCACAGTCACCTGCCTTATGTCAAATATCTCAGTATTTTTAATGGAAGGCCCTCCGCCTCATTTCGATTGGATGCGTGGGTACGCATCGCTGCAAAAACTTGTTTGATTGATTATTTTGTTTTACAACAGTGGTGAATTGTGGTTTGATATACAGTCACTGGTATTTGCACTTATGATGATTAGGATGATGGCTGGCATTGGTTATGAATGCCTAGTGTTGTTCACACATGTCATGTTCTGTGTATGGTGTTTTGCAAAGTAAATCGATGAGCATGATAACTATGGTTTTCTTTGGGACTGAATGACTATTGAATTGGATAACTATAGGAAGTATATCCCCTGCCTCCTTGTGATTGTTGGTTGCATATACCTGAGTGTGCACAACATAGTCGATCATGGGTGACTAAATCCAAGCAATCGATAGCTCAACGCAATATGTTGAGTTATTTTCGTGACTGTGTGTCATTGTATCAAGTAGAAATGTGCACCGTGGAGCTTTGTTAGTTGCGCACCATGTGTATTATGGATAGCTTGTTTTATACTCAGGGATACCCACAAAATGTTAAGCATGTTAATTATTGCAATTGACCACTGGTTGAAGCAGGCGTGTTGTTGATGACAGTCATGTTGGATAGGTGGACCATCTTTTAAGTCACATTGAATTGTTTTGTTTTATAGTGGCAGAACTACATTGCTTGGGAAGATTACTCCTGTGTAGCTTGTGTCTAAATGGTGGTTGTTGGTTGTATGGTTAATTGTCATTTCAGGCATGGCAATTTGGTATTTTTTGGGGGTTACTGCATACATATGTTGAAAGAATATTGTTGAAATTTTGATGGCTCTATTGCAGTAGTAGTGACTTCATTATGATCTTGAAAATATGACTTAGTATAGTCGTAGATTGAATAAATGCTTGGCAGTGGTTGATGTTGATGATTACAGATTGGAAATAGGTATTGTTCATTGATTTTTATAAAATGTAGAGTGTGTGAATGAAGGGAACAAAACCTCTTACAATTTATGTGGAATACTTACTGTTTTGTGATGGCACTGCGTGAATATTTGATTAATGGATAGTGAAAGTACACTGAATTATTATCTGGTCAAATGATTGTTGGTTGGTGCATCTTTTCTTACTACAGAATGTTTTATGGATCGCTTGATTAATTTCATGAACAGTAAACGTTATCCTCCCCTTCCATTATCTCACTTTCTGCTAATTACAAACCCTTCACATATTCCATATTCAATTTTTCACTCCCTGTTCTGATATTGATTACAGCCAAGAGAATTTATGTGTTAAATGGATGAAAGTGGTAGTGTCTTGGGTGGATTGCAGTGAGGTTTTATTGGTTTTATTTACAGTTGATTGTTGTTGTCATTGAGCAGTAACCATTTCTTCTTCCCTTTCATTATATCATGTTTTCACTCAATACAAACCCCTCACATATCCCAGGACATTGTTTCACCCCCCTGCTTGTTGATTAACATTAAAACAATTTGTATGGATTGGATTGCATGAGTCCGATACATTATGAGCCAAATCTATTTCATATTTTTAAGAGTTGTCATGTATGGTTATTTAAAAGACTATTTGCTAATTGATCACGCATACAAGATGAGTTTTTTCAGTCGAGGTAGCCATGGACAAGGAAACAGAGGTAGAGGTAATTGGAACTGAGGCCCAAGAAGGCTCAAGTTCTCCATACATTTTGACGTTGATTCAGAAGAGCTTTGCCAATTGTTTCATGTTGGATTATTTAATTGAATTGGGCAAGGAATATTCCAACCTAGGCCTAAAAGGCCTCCTTTCCAAGCTCCACAAGCCCCCTGTATCCTTGTACCTCCTCATGTTTCCTTACAACCTGAGGTCCTTGAAAATGATGGATGGCAGTAGATTGTCCACCCGGTAGTCTCCCAACATCATGGCTGGCCCAACTTGACTTTTCTTGCTCCTCCACCTTTGAACCCCATTGTCAAGGCTGCCCCTAACCACTCGCCAGTGCAATCCTCCCATGCTAGCAAGAGATTGAATATTGAATCCCACCATGCATTTGATAAAGGAAAATCCACTGCTATCCCTTCCTCACCCTCCAATGACTCTGATAAATCTATGTCTTCCCGGATGCATTTGAGGGACGATTGTTTCCACCTATTAGTGAGATAAAGCCTAAAGTCTCTTCACATCCTAAGGAAAATTTAGGAAAATCAAGAGATGAAAACAAAAACCAAGGAAAGGTTGCATCACAGACTGGGAAATATGGATTTTGAGTTTTATGTTATATATTGTTTTAGGATAGTTGACTTCATGGACCTTTGGACAACATGTTCTTATTTTTATTTTGGATATATGGGTATTATTTTTGAAATGATTTCAAATTTCATGAGCTAAATTGCCAAAAGTAAATATGGTGATGGGAGACACAAGAAGGTATGTTTGCTTAACTAATGGTTAAATGTTATGATTGTTATGAACTAAAGGGAGTCACAAGGAGTCCCACCTACTAGTTATTATTTATTTATGACCCTTATTATTATTATTACTTTTACCCTTAACTAAAGTTAGTTGAGTCTAACTTAACTAATGAGTTGGTTCAACTACTTCAACCAATTCTAATTTGTTAAAAACAAAAGGAAAGGGAGGAACAAGAGGAGGCTAGAAGCAGAAGCATGCTAAGGTTTTCTCTTTAAGTTTATGTTGAGATAGTTCAGTTTGCATTCATTCGTATATTCATTACAGCCTAATTAACTTTTTTGATAGCAGGGTCTTATTATAGACAAAAATATTAAGGGTTGAATCAAATCATTCAGACACTTGTTTTTCAGAGGTGTTGATCTATCTGTGATAGTCTGTGTAGACTTGTTTGTTTGTGAATTAATTTTTATGACTGATAAAGGCTATTGTGCATAGTCGAGTGGGAAACAATCTATGGCAAGCTGATCCATCTTTTAGAGTTTAGTTTTGGTTTTTTGTCAGAGTTCCTTTTGTATGTTCCATCGGGGATGTCTAAGTTTGAATTTGGTCCAAGATTTTTGTATGATGTTTTGTAAAGAAAATTACTCTTTGGTCAATTGGAATGAAATAAAGGATTTCTTTATGTCTCAACTGTCTTGATTGTCATCTTGGTGTCTTTACTTCTATTCTTACATTTATTTCAACAACTGTTATGTTCAAAAAATTACATAAAAAGTGAATTTCCAACAAGCTTTTTGTTGATAAAAGACTAGCCTAAGCACTCGTAATTAATACTTGTGAGTTAGGATGCTATTTTTTTTGGCTATAAACATAGGGTGATATTCCCGTCTACTTTTATTTAGCCAAGTAAAGTCTTAAAATGATTGAGTAAGATCAATTCATATCTTTTCCTCAACACATTCGAGATTGAGACAGATTCCTCAAATTATTATATCGGTTCAGTCCTCACTCAACATGGGAATCTGATAGCATGTTATTGCAATACCCCTAGGACGAATCCCATTGTAAATATAAATCTAATTGTACATAAAGGATGATTAACTAGGATACTTTGGGGCCATAATGCCTTTGTATGAATGTATTTTGAGGCCAAAGTGCATGTATAGTTATTAGGATGGTGAGCCAGAAGATGAAAGGCCAACAAACATATTTTTGTAAAATGCAATCACACTCAGCTTTAATGAAAACACATTAATTTTGTAGACCAACCATGTAAAAGAGTATGGGGGGATAAACTCCACCAGAATGGTAAAAGGAGGCTAAGAGTCTAGGGAAAAGGGGCTAAGATAGGGGGCTTAAACCCAAAGGATAATTTTATTAATATTCCCAAAAATGTATAAATTATAAAGTATGGATATTTAAATATATCCTAAGTCCTTATGTTGAGGAACACATCACCTTGTGAGGGAATCCATGTGGAACGAAGCTAATTCGCAACATGACAAGTGTCAAGTGGGAACATGAAAATATAATTGGGGAAATTTAGTTCCTTTGGGGGCATCTTCCCATTATCATTCACACCTCACTACTTCTAGGGAAATGTCATAGGTACCTTCATGCTATGAATACTCGTATATGTACTTGTATTAGGACTTTGGTTAGTTTTGGAGCTAAACTGAAGAGGGAGGATGTTAGGCCTGCGGAACAATGAAGAAGTGGGTTTTCAGGCCCATAAGACAATGAAGAAGCGAGTTTTCAGGCCTGTAGGACACTAAAGAAGTGGGTTGTCTTTCCCATGAGCATTCTCTCCAGGTGAGAGAACTATTGGGAATTGATTTCCCAAGGTGCCAAACTGTAGTTACAGGGCTCTGAGACTTCTTTTCCTACCTATTGTTGAAGCCCCAGAAGGGAAGTGGGGCAGCTGAAGGATTGTTGATTAGAGAAGGGGCACACTTCCTAGGGTGGGATAAGCATGTGGGGAATGAGGGACTGTAGGTTTTTAGTTTGATTTTTCACCCATGTCTAAGTTGTATATTGTTAAAGAACCTTAGTTTGTTTAGAAATCCTTTACCCAGGTGGAATTTAGCCCCATCTTGGGAGTGACCCACTGCTGAGATTTTATCAGAGATGTGGTCTAAGGATGGGAGGAACATGGAAGGTCTACACACAGTTCGTGTTCTTTTTACTAAAGATAAGTGTTTACTATGTGTTAATTTATGTGTTATGTTAAATATTTACTCAATTTTTCTTATGGGTTTTTTTGTATATGTTGTATTTGTATATAGATGTTGTTATCTACATTAATCTGAACAATTGTAGAAGTATATCATAACTGTAATTGAGATATTTTTGTGTGGCATGGCCCAACCTGGGTGGCTGGGAACGTCACAATCATAATGAAACACTCTCTGATGTTGTTCTCATATACCCCACCTATGACAAAGAGATGTACTCCATTGTGTAGGAATGTCGACAATGGAAGCATTACATTTTGGGGAAGGAAACGATCATCCACACTGATCATAGGCCTATGAAATTCATGAAGACACAATTAAAGTTACAAAATGACTGCCATCAGAAGTGGTCCATGTACCTACAGTAATTCCACTTGAACATCAAGTACAAGAAGGAAAGCACCAACCATGTCACATATTGCCTTAGTCAACCCTCGATTGTGGTGCTAACCACAATTCTTAACTCCTATGGACATGAGATGTCCGTGTGGCCACATTTATACAATACTGACTCTAAATTTGTTGATGCCTATCAGACATTGAGCACAGGAAAAACATTTCCAGAATTTCATCTCCAGGATGGATTGCTATGTCATCTCATCCATATTTGTGTCCCTTCAAGAAAACATGAAAATATGATACGAAAATCTCATTAAAGCTAGGAAACAAGACATTTTGATGTAGAAAAAATAGTGGAAGTAATGCAAAATCATTTTTATTGGCCAAAGATTCAACAAGATGTACACAAGTACATCATATTTTGCGTTGCTTGCACCATTACCAATCCTTCCATAAAGAAACGCGGGCTATACACCCCTCTGCCTACTCCAGATAAGCCTTGGGATTCCATCTCTATGGATTACATGTCCAGTTTACCTTCAACTAAGCATGGGGATGACTATGTCTTCGTGGTCGTTGATTGATTCTTTAAGATGATAGTTTTTTCACCTAGAAAGAAGAGCATCACAACTGAGTCCACTGCTAATCTCTTCTTTAAGCATGCTATTTTGGGCTCCCAAGAACCATTGTCTCAGATCAATATAGTAGGTTCCTGAGCCTTTTTTGGTCTAGCCTATGATCAATGATGGACACCAAGATGACCAAATTGACTTCCTTCCACCCACAGACAGATGGAAAAACATAGGTAGTCAACATGATGATTATTCATATCCTGAGGATGTACAATTCCAAACATCCATGCACATGGGATGAAATCCTTCCTTATGTTCAACATAGCTACAATAGATCCCTCCACAAATCTATTAGCCACAACCCTTTTCAGGTGTGCTTGGGGTTCCAACCATTGGCCCCCATTGATGTAGCTCTGCCCATTGCAACTGAACAAGAAGAGTCCTCCCATGCTCAGACCAAGGCTGATCGAGCAACCAAATTTGTTGAGTGAATCCAACACATCCAACAACAAGTTCATGATATTTTGTAGAAATCCAATGCCAAGTACAAGTAGCACTACGATCAACATTGGGTACCACACACATTTCAGGTGTGAGATAAGGTATGATTGCATTTGTAGAAAGAGCACCTCACAGGACCCCATCGGAAGCTACGCCCACTCCGATACTGGCCTTACACCATTACTAAGGCTGTGAGTGAGAATGATTTTGAATTAAGTATTCCTCATTTCCTTGGCTTGCACCTGGTATTTAATGTGGAACTACTTCGACCATATTTTCCACCTCTCCTGGACACTTCGGATGTGACCGAAAACTTGAACCCTACAAAAATCAATCATGATTGCATTGAATAAGTGAATTTTATCAGATCATGGACACAAAGATGAAAGTCACTTGCCAATAGAACATCCAATTCTATTAGGTCGTCAAAGTAGGACAATTTCTTCATTAGGGCAAGTGGCTCACGAGGAGTCAGATTCAACAGAAGTTTCCCCATATGATGGAGGGACTTGATGCAATGGAGATCATTTTTTCCTAAGGGGGGAGGAATGATATAGGTGGACATTGGTGGTCTCCCACCTATTCCACCGACTTAAATTATAGTTTCCATCTTGACATCTTTTCTATAGTTTTTCAGGTCCCAAACTTTTGTGGTTGTTTTGAGGCCCTAAACGACATTGTTTTTACTGGAAAACACCCATTAGATCAATGTTGGGATATATTGGGCCATTAGGAATGTGTACTCCTTGGCTAGACCTTTTCGACAGGGTACCAAGGCCCCAAATAGATATTGTATGCAAAAGTTGCGCCATTGGGAAGTTGATGTATCAACTACCCCCATCAAGGCCCACAAACCTTTTGGCGTTTTATCTTCTGAGGTTAGGGTTTTCTCATTTATGATTTATTTTAAAAATGCCTTTGGAGCCTCATTGTAATCAAATTGTTTCTAATGATATTAGTTGACACATCTCTCTTTAGAGATAAGCTACCACCATTCTAGCCAGCTTGTGTGCTTTGCATTTTACAATCTTTTGTATTCTCGACAGTCATTAATAGAATCAAGGTTTTATTGTATTACTTTGTTCCTTGCAATATCTTTGTGTATCTCCTTGTTATATCTCTATTGTATTTTTTCCTTCATGTTGTTCTCAAAATAATCTGGATCAGTGTGATCCTACTTGTGGCTTTGTAGGTTGCTTGTAAGGGTTTAAGCTCACAAATCTATTGTTGGCCTCTCTTACCTCTCATATATATAGAGGAAGGAGAGATTCATTTCATCATTCTCATTTCGTGTTCATTATATTGTGTTATAGATGTGACTAAGAGGAGTGCACTAGTCTTCCTCTCTCTTGTACATATTTATTTATATTTAATCTCTCTTTGGAGGTGCCAGGGTTTCTTGGAACTTTTGGAGCATCTTGAATACTAGCATTAGGTTTCATCCCATGGAGACATGGAAATTAGAGTTTTGTGATGAAAACCTAGGTTGTAATTGTTGTAAAGTGAAGAAGAAGAGGATAAATAGTTCCTCAAAGGACAAGCTAGTGTGGTTCTTTCTTGTTGGAGCTTATTGGTGTGAGCTAGGTTTTTTTTTTGTTTTCCCTATCTAGGGTTTTGGAGAGTTAGAGGATTGTAATAACCTTGGGATGAGGCT
>JASDQU010204383.1:3602-16192 GCA_032191745.1 Picea mariana
CTTCATCTTGGCGATCATCCGATCCCAGCTCTTTATCTTTTGCTTGCCCTTGGAACGTCTGTCTGCCTGCAGCTCGTCCCACCATAAGGCTGCGTGTCCCTTCAGCTTGGTGACAGCATGTCTTATTTTCTTATCCTCTTCGATATCTTCGTAATCGAAGTAGGTGTCCAATGCTTGGATCCAATCCAGCAAATCTTCAGCATTTACACTCCCCTTATAAGTCGGGATGTCCATCTTCGTCTTTGAGCCCATCCTAGAGATAGCTCTGATCAACCTTTCGGTTGCAGCATCCTCTGCTGCGACTTCCCCTTCATCATGTCCAGCTTCCTCCTCAACCTCGGGATCGCTGAACTCTCCGGCGTCGGCTCCACGCCTCTGGGTGGCCTCCATATCTTCGAGTCTCACCCTGAGATCTCGTATCTGACGTTCCATTTCTGGATTCCCTGCTGGATTCTTTGGCTGCCTGCCTCTTCTCCGGGCACCCCTGTCCTCACGACCAGGCGACTGCCTCTCCCTCCTGGGCAGTATTTTACCTGCTCCTTGTTATATGAACAAAGAGAACTCCACAGCCTTGCTCTGATACCACTCTTGACGCAAGTCGTGTGTATCAGAGTGCTCCTCTTTCTTCTTCTCGCCTGAAATATACAGACAGTTCCAGGCTCTAATACCACTCTTGACGCAACACCGCTCTCGACAGCAGGCAGTCGCTTTCGCCAAGACCTCCTTTTTCCTTGGGCCCCGAAGAGTCTAAGCTCTTCCTCCTCTCTCAAGAGTTCTACCCACAGTAGACTCCTCCAGCTATCACCCCCTTCGGAATGCGGGATATCGCGACTCGGGGTTTCGCGACTCCTGAGAACATAATTCACTAATCACTCTAACCTATGAAACCCGAGATCCGAATGGTCAATAGTCAACGCGCCGATCTCGGGAGTGTTCCTATCAGGAAATCGGCGGATGAAGGGCAATGAGATTCTTACCCTTCGAAAACCCGAACACCGATGCGCCAATATGTCTCCACGTGTCTCCCACTAACTTCCGGGCCCCACACTGCCACGTCACTTCGGGAGTTCGCGGTTCGCGGGTCCGCGACTCCAAGTCTCCTGCTGCTGAAAACCCCGACTGCTGAAAATCCGATATTTTCGGATTTGTGCCACCTGTCCCTCCAGGAATTGACGGTCCCGATAAAATCGGGGAATCGCACTTCGTGATTTATACCTGCATGTGCTTCTCGCACCCACCAACCCCGATTCTCCGATAAGCRATATCCAATGGCTCCCTAGCTGCCTGAGGTTTAACTCCCTCGCCTCTTCTCCCGGATCCCACGATCCTCGGGACTTCGCGATTCTCCGGGACGAACACGAGTCGTCGATTCTTTTTCTCTGTGAAGAGATATCTGTTCCGCGACCTTCCCCTGGTGCAACTGAACCAAGGTGCTATCCCTCCAGAGCTTCCTTCGAATCGAACTCCTTCAAGAGGATCTTCGAACGCRCTCCTGTACTCGGTCTCCAATCACTTCTGAAAGTGTTGAAGTCTCCTGAGTTTTGTGCGTCCCACTCACAACTGGTTCAACCCTCCTTCTCTAAGACTTTCTACTGAGACTCGATCTCGACCTGCACTCGCCTGCACGGCTCGAATACTTCAAACCCACACTGAACAACGGAGAACAAAAGTTCAACTACTTAGCCTCCTCGACGCACTCTATGCGGAGGTATTCAACTGCACTCGATGCAGGAATCTCCTGGCCTAAGCAGAGAAACAATTGACACTCATTCCCTCAGGTTCCTAACCTGATATGCAATCACATAAGCAGCATATAACAGGTAAGCATAAAATGAAGCAAACATACACAAACACAATATCAGCAACACACAGAGCTCAAACGTGTCCATGGAATTTGAATCAAGCTCTTCCTATTAATTCAATAACTGTACATGGGGTTTTTTTCCTCACAAGCTCTTTGCTCTGCTCCCTGCTTGAAAGGAATGCTGAATCTGAATAATGTACAAAGGAGGGTGTCTATTACTCTGTTTTCCCTCTCGAAAATAGAAATGTCTAATCTACAGTAATTTCCTATCTACCCGCATTAAAAACCTTAAATGCCTTTCTATCTACATTATAATACAAAGGCGCTCGCTTTGAATGTTCTTCATTCAAACGGCGGCGCAACGATCTTTCCCATGTGGTTCAAAATTTGCATGTGCTGGCACTTTCCAGCTGTATTTTCATTCCTCCACGCGCTGGCTCGCTTGGCGAGTTGTAGATGCTTCTGCATCAATATTTGCGAATCATATTTTGTAAGGGTTTGATAGTTTCCATGAAATCGGGAGTGAATTTTCTCACGAAATTGATTTTCCCGAAAAAAGACTGCATAGCTTTCTTGTTGTGAGGAAATGGGAGTTGAGCTATGGCCTTAATCATTTTTGGGTCTATGTGAATGTCTGCTTGAGATATAATGTGGCCTAGTAGCTTACCTTCCTTGACGCCGAAAATAGTTTCCTTGGGATTTAAGGATATATCATATCTCCTACACCTTTCAAAAATTTCAGCCAAGTGTTGGATGTGCTCTTGTTTGTTCTTCAAATACACAGCTACGTCGTTTAGATACACTACCACACACTTATTAATTATCCCCTGAAATGTTACGTCCATGGCCCTTTGGAAGGTTTCCCCTGCATTGATTAACCCAAAAGGCATGTGTTTATAAGAGAATGTTCCCCACCTGGTTCGGAAGGTAGTTTTCAAACGATCTTCCTCCGAAACTAGGACTTGGTTGTAACCTGAGAAATCGTCCAGTAAAGAGAAAATCTTCTGGCCAGACACAATATGCAAAAGTTTCTCCATTGGCGGGACTGGGTAGTTGTCATTTTCCGAAGCTCTGTTGAGGTTCCTAAAATCTACACATAAACGAATTTCTCCAGACTTTTTCCTCACGGGAACCAGATTTGCTAACCATGCGGAATGCCTAACCTGGAAGATGATCTTGTTATCTAAAATTTTCTTTAATTCCTGATACATGAGACGTTACAGGGATGGGTGATACTTTCATAGCTTCTGTTGGAAAGGTTTCGCCTCAGGTTTTAATGGTATAGTGTGTTGAATGATACGGGTGTCATAATTTTTCAGATCTCGAAAGGACCATGAGAAGACATCTTGATATTGTATGAATAGTTTGAGATAAGCCTTTATTTCCTCTTTAGATATAGTCTTTCTGAGATTCACATTCTTTGGGTTTTCTGGGGTTCCGATATTTACAGTTTCATGCAAGGGATAGGAGATATCGGTCTTTGCGTTTTTTGACCCCCCTAAATCGTTCTTTCAGGTCAAACAGATTTTCCAAATTAGCTATCCCTTTTGAGATGGTGTGAGATTTCGATCTTTCAATAGGTTGGCCTGTCCAAGGATCTGTTTCTGTCGATTTCTCCTGGAATACTTCATCGTCAATGGCCAGATATTTGAAATTTTCTTTTTTGGTTAGGAATTTATGATCTGTTCATCTCCCTCAAATACTTTCCAATTAGAAATGTTGTTAGGCACCGATGGTTTGTAAAGTAGTTCCATAGTGAATTGGGAGGCTTCATAATATTCCAGAGGTAACATCCTTCAAGCAGTTGTGGCCAGGGAATTAGAAAGGATATTCTTTTCTCTGGGGATTGCAGTGACATTTAGAGATTCAAAATGATCTATTAACCTATGCACTTCCTGCTGATAACTCTTTAGGTGCAGGAAATTGCAATGTATAGTATTCCCTACGTGTCTAACGATAATCTTTGAGTCTCTAAAAACATTCAATTCTTTGGCGTTCAAGTCTATGTATTTCTTTAACCCTTGTACTATAGCTTCATACTTGGCGGTGTTATTGGTGCATTTGAAGTCTAGTCTACAGGACAGGAAATGACGTTTACCTTTTGGATCAATGAGGATGCACCCTGCCCCTGATCCTTCCTATGATTTAGATCCATCAAAGTATATGGTCCAAATTTTTTAACAACAATCTCCCTTTTCCTCTTTCTTATTACTCTCTTTTTTTAACAACAATCTCTCTTTCGTTTGGAAGCCCTCTTCACAAACATGGAAATAGAAGCTGGGAGCGCATTAGCATATACTTTGATTTGCAACTCTTGAGTTGGTTTGGCTTTGGGATGGAATTTGTTTAAGATGGTCGTGAACCTTTTATTGAAATCTTTAACCTTCTCTTTCGAACTCATGGTGGCGATAAACAACTCAGCCATCAGAGCTCCCGTAGTAGTCTCTTCTACAAATTTATGTAGAAAATCCTGTTGAAACTTTGTCCATCTAGTTATGGATCCTACAGGTAATTTAAAATACCATGTAGAGGTTGAGTTCTCAAAAGTGTAGGGGAAAAACCTGCAAACTATGTCTTCATGCTGGACGTTCATAAGTCTGATCGCTAGTATACATTTCTTCATATGATCTTCAAGCAATCTTGAGGTTTCTAGATCGAACTTAGGAAGAAACTTATCTAGATGTCGGGGAAGGTTATGGACTGGTCTCAGGAGGTCCAAAGCGTCTCTGACCAACTGGGGTTGATTGCTCAGAGGTGGGTTCCCCCTTTCTTCTTTATGGTCATTTTTTCCTTCCATACCTTCAGACTCTGAGTTAAACTCCTCCTCTTCCAAAAAATTGTCTTGTTCAGAGACGTCGTCGACTGACATTTTGGGTATTAGATCCATAGGATCTTGGATTTCGGTGATTGAGAAATCTATTAATTCTTCTACCGAGTGCATTAAAACCTCATCGAGGTTACTAACCACTGGTCTTCTTTGTTGTTTTATTTGAGGGATTATCGGAGCTAAGGACAACACATCGATCTGTCGGGCGTATGCTCTTGTGATTATTAGGAATTAATTTACTTCCTCGTGAGGAAGAGTGTAAGGTAATTCAGGGTGAAAATATTCTTCCTTAGGCTGGGGTGAGTTACTCATTCCAGGATTACTCAGCGTGTCTGGGTTCTCTTGGAAATGACTAGCCATGCATGTGGGTTGTTATGAATTTATAGGTTATTTGAAATACTATGTAAAATATATATCCATCCATTCATTCTCAAGCACTCCTTCTAGCGACAATTTTGTTGATGAGTCCTAAGTCCCTTGATTCAACAACAGGAACCAAACCGAYCACCGAGGCCAAATTAGAATCTGCAGCGTTTAATAGTGGAATGGTTCTCCAGATCTTGCGATCCGGCCAATTTATCAATGGGCTTTATGTTTTCTTATGAAGGTTCTTCCTTCAGTTCGAACTATCTCCTTTTTGTATTTTCTCTTGGCTGGGACTGATATGAGATGTAAGCCAGTATAAACCAACTTGGCAACAAAATAGAATTAAGATTAACTACTGGGGAAGAGGATGAACTTGGGATAACCCACTGCTCAAGCATGCAGACGACAATTTTACACCACAGGCCAAGTAATAATACATTAACCATGTGAGCATCCAATTATTGTCTAAGAACTGATTACCATAAAGAAAATACTTATGCGATAATACAATGGCAAGGAAAATAATTCACCTACTTCATTATCCATCACATAATAACACCACGATTCATCTTCATCATTAAAGTAAAGAACAACAAAATATTGCACCAAATAACTTGACAATAGATTAAATAGCTATTACTCATTACAACCTCATTCATAAAACGAGATAGGAAATAGTTCTTCTCCACGTCCAATCACATGCATTTGATGAAAATAACTTTGTCTTTGGTCCAGAAAGACTTCTCGATTCAAAGGCAGCTTCAAAATAATTATTAACAACCAGAAAGAAAGAGTTCTTGCAACAACCATCGACCCTTAACTAATCGGTTGATGTTCTTATTTATAAAATAAAATTCAACTGAAAATAATGGCTAAGTGTGGTTAAGAAAAAAAAATTCACCACATGGCGTATTCTTCTAACAGTTTTTTTAACAGTCAACTCAAGATATCCCTTTGAAAGGGTGAATTTTATCATACTCCGACCAACTGATAATCAACTCATCGCAAGTTTCGGCCCATGGAAATTTGTGTTGCTCCATCGAAGCCACTTAAATTCCTCTGACCTCCACCGCATGCGCTCGGTACTTCACTAGACTTGTGTTTAACTATTGTAGCACATTCTGAGCTCTAATCGGATGTTCCATAAATATTTTCACTTGTCCTTACATTGCGTTGGCCACCTTCACTAGCTCTTCGGCCCATGGAAAATCTTGCTCGGTATGCGATTCAACTATGTCGCATAAGTCGACGAAGTTGTCAGGTTTTCCAAACTCAGGGAGTCCAATATCCTTCATTTCTTTGTTAATTTTCCCCCAATGTTTCTCGCATTTGGTCCATTGTTCTTGAATTTCTCAGTGTGGTTCCTAAGACATCTTAGCCCAATACCCGGTTGATCGCTTCATGCGATCAAGAATTCTCTTGCCCAACATCCGAATGTTGTGTTCTTCTTTATCCCGACCCTGTTGCACTGCATCAATGTATTCGAGTCTCTCTACGGATTGCTATGCCCTTTCATGCCACTGCTCCATATCCTTTCATGTTATGAGTTCCATGAGAGTGTCTTCCTAAAGTGAAACTATCTTTTCAGTAAAAAGGTGTCTCTCTTTTTTGAATTGGTTGCAAGCTTCTTCAAACTCGCCTCTCAAGTATACCATGGTCTGAGTGGCGCCCTGATAGTATTCAGCCAGGTGGTGCAAATGTTCAAGTTCCTTAAGGGTGAAGGCCAACTCCTTTTCATCTCGTTTGGCTCTATCCATAGTGGCATATGAGAGCATCATTCCCACGTCGAGGAGCTCGGATGTTCTGGCATTTTTCATGTTTATCAACTTTTCATCTGTAGTGATGAGGATGGAGTGATCCAACATGATCCTCCTTTTCTTTGTAGTTCTCTGGATGATGGAATTATTCTTTTGATCATATGAGATCGCATAAATATCGGCTACCTCGTCCACAGTTTCAGGAATATTATGATCACCCTATGTAGTGTGTTTCCCAAATTCCTGGTGGTGTATATTTGTTCAAGATCGGGTTCTTGAACTTTCTCATTTTTATCCAAATCCTTAGCCTCCAACTATCGCTTTTCATGGATCTGAGTATTGAGCGGAATAGAGGCATAAGGAAAATACTCAATACTTGTTCATCGGCCGTTGAAACTCCGATTTCCTTTTGCAGGGATCCTTCCTTTGGCTCATCCAATTCTGATTTGTCCTTCAGATTGTCTGCTCGAGTTTCCAGTGCATCGAGCCTCTTTGTGTCGGGACCATTTTTGGTTTCTATTTCCTTTCATGGGATCTCCTGGGTTTGGACCTAGGGAGAAGGAGAAGAAGTCTTCTCAGGTCCCTTTTCTTCTTGGACACGCACAGGGGTCCCGCGATATGCCTCTGAGCTTTCATCATCACTATATATATTTATAAAATCAGTCAAAGGATTAGGCATGCTTGTCTCTATTGATACTCAAACTGTATATGGTTGAGTCATCACACCTACCAGTGATCCAGTCCATGGAATTGTGGATTCAAGGTTATCTGACCCATTGATGTTATCAAGGTTTATGAAATCAGGACCACTTGGCCCCACCGGGATTTCTTCTAGGCTATCGGTCGGAAGTCTTGGCAATCTGACGAGGTTCGGGTTATCCTGCATTTACTTCATTAATTGTTGGGCCTGTTGATACATGAGTCCCCCAATCCCCTGCACAGCCTGAACCTCGGATAAAATCCTATCTTGTATCGGGGTTACCGGGTGAATCTTTGTTGTTTCAGTGGCTTCTTGAGGAGCTTCCACTGCTTCAACTGATTTGGGTGCTATCCTTTCTCCGATGGTCATAAGGATTTCTTGAGTCGATTGTTCCAAGACTGTTTCTTGCTCATCCCAACTCATGGCCTTAAAGTTGGTTTCTTTAGGGTCAGCCATCCTTGCTACCACCTCATCCTAGCTTTGAGCATTTTTGGTTAAGATCTCATCCTCAAACCTATTGTGGGCATATGGTTAATAGGATGATGATACCTGTGACGTGTGCTTCATGACCAGACCCTTGGGGTCATGCTTGCAAAAATGACAAGTCTGAAATCGAAACTCCAATTGGCTTAACCCTTCTTGCTTGGCCTGCGAGTGTCCTTTACCATGTAGAAACCAATATGAAACCCATACAGTATGAAAGCCCACTTTTTAGCCTTTACCAAAGTAGCATTATAACCTTACAGGATGGTCTAATAACAGATTTCCCCTACTACTAGTCAATCGAGGACATATACAGGTAATAGATGGGGTGCTCCAGTGGCGCTGAAAATCCTGATGTAAGTATCACGCTTGTCCAGATACCAATGGACAACTTTTGATACAACCTTTTTGGATGCATCAGATAGCCTTGGGAACTCTTTATTGAACAACAAGAAATAAATACGTGCGATAAACTGATCGCAGATGAGAGAGTAGGATTTCTTGTACGTGTTCTCCCACAAGATGCCGAAATACACATGGACCGAGAGCTTTGATGTGTACCATCTCAAGTTCATTTCGGCAAAGACATTTCTGGCACAAATGACGTCCAATAGATAAGAAGCCATATAGAAGGATAGGGTTTCTCCCTCTTTCAGTGTTTGAGCCTGTCATATGCAAGTGCTCAACTGTTTGGAGATGATGGCACCCCAATTAAAACCTATTCTAGAAATGGGTACCATATAAGCTAGAGGCATCCAAGCCTCTGAAAACCTGGAGAAGTCTTTCTCCCCATGCAATCGGCAGAGGAGGGCCATTAGGTAAATGTATGGATCCCTCATGTTAACAGTCAGGTACCAGTCGAAGGTCCAATTGGTGAACATTTTATCCTCTCTCCACCACGATGCCATCTCCTTACTGGTGTCATTTTTCTCATACAAGTTCACAACAAAATCGGTGTTTAGCCGTTCTTCCAACTCTCTCAGCTTGTAGTAATTTTTCACTTCCACCTGGAGGAAAACCCTGACACACTCGTCGTTGTCGTCATTAATCAAACATATTTGTGTCTTAGTGTGATCGATAAGCCATTTCATGAGTTCGATGTAGGGGAATACCGGAGTCCTTCTCGCTACCATGTGCAGATATGATTTTCAGGGGTAGGACTTCATTGTCTAGTCTTCTCATATCAGGATCGTTGTGGGGGGTATATTCAAGGAATTCCTCTGTCTTGATTTTCTTGAAAATTCCTTCCCAACGCGATAATATTGTCTTGGTACCAATGTTAGCCTCTGTGTCTCCAAAGGTTGGGGGTTGAACGAAATCCTTCTTGGTGGTTGTTTTGATGATGGGCATCAACTTTGGAGCAAATTCTAATTGTCTTGCAACCACTGGGGAGGAACCTTCTCCCATCTTTGGTTCTTGTAGCTTTGGTGCTCTTAGCGATTTCCTGGTGGTGGGTTTCTTTGGAGTCATCATTCCTGCAACCGAAAACGATCTTTTAGGAAAGTGTACAGAGTAACATTGAATAAAAGACATATGAAATGAAGCATAGAACATCCACAGACCAGTACATACCTGTAATTCTTNGTCTTGCAACCACTGGGGAGGAACCTTCTCCCATCTTTGGTTCTTGTAGCTTTGGTGCTCTTAGCGATTTCCTGGTGGTGGGTTTCTTTGGAGTCATCATTCCTGCAACCGAAAATGATCTTTTAGGAAAGTGTACAGAGTAACATTGAATAAAAGACATATGAAATGAAGCATAGAACATCCACAGACCAGTACATACCTGTAATTCTTGATAAAATATTTTTTAATACTCACTAGACCTTGGAAGCTATCCCCAGACTGCTTGTCTCGCTGCTCTGGATGTTATGAACTCCTTCGCGCAAAGAATAACCTTGTTTACAATGACTCAAAAGAATATAACGGGATAAATCCTACCAGTGATATCAACCAGTTAATAGGAGTAATGGGTGAAATTCAAAACAATCTACCACAATGTCTACAAATAAATTCTACGTGTGTTGACAGTGGAGACACGGAGGAAGATGAACTATATCGATATGTTCAAACTGTCCTTTTGATTTGGGCATGAATTAGCAACTAATGTGATATTTTGAAATTATATGCCCCTTTAAATGCATTGTATCTAGCATATCTTAGAGCTAAAATGTCCCATCGTGTTGTTTTCTTAGTGGGCAGATCAGGAATCAGTAATATCCTTATGCACGTTTCCATCGGTATATTCCTGAGAAAATCTCCGATGCCAACGAATTTTGTCATACAATGTTGATGTAGTAAAACTGGTTCATGGGTGCAACATGGGTCTCAGGAGGTAGTAACGACTCCAGCGAAAACTAGATTGTATGTCTGATCACTCGAGCAATGACATATGGAAACAGAGGACATGTGATTTGACTATAAATCTTAGTCGGAGTCGTGTCTTTCAACATAAAACATGCATTAAAATAAACTTGGGATTACCAAGGCCGAAAGGTATCAAGGTTGGCGATCGGGGGTTGAATTATCATGTTCTCCATAGGCTATCCTTCTCAAAAATTCGTCGATGCCGAAATTCTTCGAGAATCAACCATCGACGATTTCTTTCTTTCTTTGCTAACGTTTACTCTCTTTTCCTTTCTCCGATGCTGAATTAAATTGGCTATCGATGACTTCCTTGTGTAATACTCGTCGTGAAAGAAAAATCCCTTCTGCCGACGCCGACGAAGATCGGCGATCGGCAACCTCGGTTTTCTCGAGTGATTTTATTTCATTTTCAATTCTTCCAGGTGCCAATTTTTGGACTCATCGAGTGAAAATATTTAGTGGTTGATTCTTTAATTATAAGTTAGTACTTTAATTTACGGTGATTTTCACATGCTCAAAAAAATAAATTTAAATACTAAAATGAGATTGAAAATGGTAAGCAAACGCAACATTTTCGACAATGAAGATGAATCCAAGAGTGCAAAAGATCAAGTGGTACCCAAAAAGTAAAATTTGACATAGGCTTTTTAGGATGTGTTAAGTGCTCAACAGAACCTGCTATCCCAGTTGAAGATGATGATTTGTGGTATCCCAAAATGAACCACACTTGTTCGAAGAAGAGCTTGATAATATCTTATGTTGTTATTCTCTTCTTAGAGGATGTGAGGATGGCCATCCTCAAAAACTGATCAACTACCACAAATACACAATCATTGCCTTGCTTGGTGGACGAAAGGCCGGACATGTAATGCATTGAGATGGATTCCCAAGTCTTCTTGGGAGTAGGAAGAGGGTTTTATAAGCCTTGTTTCTTGATGGCTAGCTTGGAAATAGAACATGCATTTCAAGATCTGATATACTTTCTGACGCCATGTCAAAGTTTTGGCCAATAATTTTTTTTTTCTGTAGAATGACCATAGTTTTTTCCACGCCAAAATGTCTTGCCATCCAACTATAGTGAGCTTCCTAAATCAACTTTGCACACTCGCTTGTAGGAACACAAAGATGACCTAGATGGCATAACAGTCTATCCTGAATGTGAAAATTGGTGTCATTCACGCATGTACCCAAGAGATCATAGGTGGTGGAGAAGTACATATCGTCATGATAGATTTGGGGCCACTCAGATGCCCCATGTCCACAGGAATGGAGCACAATGGTGAGTGCATCCATGGGAAGTCCACTGGGGCAGTCAATGACACGATTTGTGCTCATTTTCTTATACTTGGTGTTGATATGGAACTGTTGCAGGTAGGTGGACCACTTCTGATGACGATTGTTCTGAAACTTCCCCTGTGTTTGTATGAATTGCAGAGGCTTATGATCAGTGTGGATGATTCTCTCATTTCCCATAATGTAATGTTTCCATTAACAAAAGGCTTGTACAATGGAATACATTTCATTTTCATAGGTGGTGTATTTTCGGACAGTATCTGAGAGTGTCTCACTATGGTATGTTAACAAATGACCGTGATGAGTGATAATTGCACCTACAACATAATCAGATGCATTAGCCTCAATCTCAAATGATTTTTATAGATCAAACAAGGAGAGTAATGGAGCTGAGCATAAGCGACACTTTAGATCATCAAATGCTCATTGTTGTTCCTTTTACCATGAGAAATTTTCCTTGCCACCGCCCTTGGTCACTTTTTGAGGGACCATGCAATATGGGAGAATCCCAACATGAGTTGTCGATAGAAGTTGGTCAATCCAAAGAAGCTATGAAGCTCGATTATTGTGGTCGGGGTTGGCCAGTCATGGATGACTTGGATATTAGTTGCATCAACAAGTACCCCATGCTCATCAACAACGTAGCCCAAGTATTGGACCTTGTTCATGCCAAAGGAGCATTTTTCCAAGTTGGCATATAGCTTGTGTGGTCGTAGAGTTGTCAAAACATGTTGAATATTCTACACATGCTCCCAAGTTCTGTTGAATATGAGGATTTCATTCAAGTATACCACCACAAATGAGTTGCTGAAGGGTCTCAATACATCATCCATCAACCTCATGAAAGTGGTTGGTGCATTTGTTAAGACAAAGGGCATGAACAACCATTTGAAGAGACCTTCTTTAGATTTGAAAGTTGTCTTCCAAAAATCAGTTGGTTGAATGGGAACCTGGTGGTAGCCATACTTTAGGTCAATACTGTTGAAGAACTTGACC
>JASDQU010204384.1:0-18839 GCA_032191745.1 Picea mariana
TTTTTCTTATCTAGTTCTTCTTGTACTTTCTTGTTTTTCTTCTTTTCTCTTCTGATAAATTCTATGGCACTCATTAATTGTTCTCGAAAGTTAGCTTCTGCCTCTTCAATTTCTTCTTCATATGATTCTTCATATTCTTCATATGGAGATTATTGAAAGTATTTCTTTTTGTTTTTTTATGGTTGGTTTGGATACCCTATCTTTGAATGAATTTTTACCATACATACCTAGCTCAAATGGGAGCACGAGTTATATGGTTGGAAATATTATTCTGATGCCTTTACAACTGTATATGGAATTCCCTCTAACTCCTTAGGAATGAGGAGATATGAAATTTATGTCTGAAAACTGAGGAAGAGAATTGTCTGAAAACCAAGCCAAAAAATTGAGGTCGATTCAGCCAATCTTAACAATTCGGCCCTGAAAGTGAGGATAGAATTACTATAAATACAATATATATGTGTGCATTCCTATATAAACCAAGAAAGAGATCAAGTCTGAGGTGCGCAGAAGTGATGTGTGGTGCGCTAAAGGAGTTGGGGTGTCATTTTTGGATCTAAATGTGTGCAAGAGAAGTCTAAGGGATTTTCTTGGGGTCTTTGTTGTTCTCAAGATGCACTATAGGTCTGTGATGTTATCGTGTGTTCTATTCTAAGGTTATGATGTTTTCGTATGTGCTACTCTGATGTTGTGTTGTTGTCGTCATTGTGATGCTGCCATGTGCGTTATTCTGAGGTTGTGATGTTGCCGTCACTGTGATGTTGTCGTGTCCACTATTCTAAGGTTGTGATGTTGTCTCCAGGGATTATATTTTGGAATGATTCTATGTGGTTGGCTAGGGCATGAAGGCTACATGTGACTAGGGTTTGAAATATTGTATGTGGAATGAAGCATGTAGGTGAAGTCAGAAGTACTATGTGTATGAAGATCTTGGATTGGTGTATACACATATCTTGTTGAGTTCGTGGTCAAGTAATAGTTCAAGGATTATTTTAGGGGCTAAATTTCGTTCATGGGATAATTTTCCATGGTTTTTCCAAAAATGAGATTCACTATTTTAAAAATGATTCACCCAAATTCTAAAGGATAAAATTATTTTACCTTAAAAATCGCCAAAATTTTATAAAATCTATATAAAATCCTTAGAAATTTGAACATTTTTACAAAAATAATGCCAATCATTTATAGTTGGCATATGAAGGATTAGTAAGATTCATCAATATTTCTACATTTTAAAATAAATTTTCATCCTTAAAATCATCCTTTCTAGTTGGTGTTTGCAAATATTGTAATAGTAGGTTGGTGTCCTATAGGTGTTTTTGGCTTGGTGCTCAATTAAGGAGATTAGTGTGTCTAGTAGGTTGGTTCCTACATCTTGCTAAGTTGGTTCTTATTAAAGGATATTGGTGTCTCTAGTAGGTTGGTGCCTGTTATCCCCCACTTTCAGGGATAACTAGGAGATTATGTCTCGAGGCCCATAGGTCTTAGACATGGAGTACCGAGAGCCAGATGGAATTGAGCATGGCACTAGAGGGCCCATATTTTCTCCCTTTCAGCACCTCCACTTGGTCAGTAGCAACAACATCCATCACCTTCAGCTTGGTCCTGCATCAGAGATGGTTCTTGCTCCATGACGTAATGAGACTGGGTATCATGGTATGTGTCACTCTGACCCTCAAAACCTTTGAATATGTGAATTTAATTCCTTTTGTTTCTAACAAAAGCTTGGATCTTATACTTGTCCACTTTACCATGTCTGGGGGGAATGACAGGATGCCCTAGTAAGCCTGTGTCCATATATTTTTGTTTGCCACGGGGGGGATTTCTGAAAATTCATTGTTCGCTCCCATCATATTACCACTTTTTCATGCTATTTCCCGCTCATTTATCCCATTACATTTGTTTGGGCATTGGGTTGGCCAATAATTTAAGGGTTGTACCTTTCCTTGTGGGAAGAAGGGGCTAAATGCCCAGAAGATAAAAGCAAGCTGGAAAAAGAAAAAATCCTAAAAATAAAACCTCGAGATGCTTCACCCAGGGATCCTCGAGAAAGAAGTAAAAAGTTTCTCAGCAAGAAACACGAGGGACCCAATAAAAATAATAAAACAAGACCTAGTTATAGGATAGGGGGTCTCATCACGATCCATCCTATTAGGTCCATGGGTACCTAGCAGTATGACACTACTAGAAGTTGGTTACCACACCAGGGTAGTGGTTATTGGTTGCATGGCCAAGAGAAAGGGGGTCTCATCACGAGCCAACCTTCTCATTTATTTGAAAGTACTTGTGGGTAACATTTCCACCACTGGTCACCACACTAGGGAAGTGTCCCCTAATTAGCCTCTTGAAATAAAAAATGAATAAAGAAAAAAAGAATAAAGTCATGAATGGGTTTGGAAAAAATTACATCCAGGACAGGTGCAGGCCACCTTCTACAAAGGCACCCATGGGTAAAGATCCACATTTCCCTACTCCCACTGCACCCCTTGTTAGGACATCCCTTATCCACCTCACCCACTTACATGACTTGGATTTAGTCTTTTCTGGGAACTTTCCTTTTCCAGTGGACACTAGCCCAATAGGATGCTTTGTCATTTTCCCCAAACTTGTATTGCAGACTTGAATAATGTCTTTGAGCATTTAACTGGGGTAATAGGGGTTTTATGCACATGTTTAATAATATTGATGATGAGATGTGATTGACATTTCTATGATCCCTATGAATTATGAGCCTATGGAGAGTGTAGTTGTTGATGTGCAAGATCATGCCCAGTGGACAGGTACACATGGGGAGATGATCAGTTTGGACCTCCATGGGGCTGAAGAGCCCACCCGATGGATGTTGAGACCCCAAAAGGGGGTAGAGACAGGGCAGAGAATTTGTGCCAAGGAGAAGTAGAAGAATCCACTAGAGGCAACTGAGCAGACCTGTACCTAGGGGAGTTTAGCCCTCTCCACTGGAACGTTGGCCTTGGAAGGCCCAATATGTCTCCCAAGAATCCCATGATGTCACCCAACAGTATGGACATTTTGGGAGGAAACTTTAGCAGTTTTGGCACGTGTGGAAGCTTGGAGAAGCCTAAGGAGGGTTAACGTTTCACTCCTGGAGGCTGCATTTTCTATAAAAGGGGATAACCTAACCCTAGAAAGAGAATGACGTCTCTCTATTGCTTGATTAGGTTTTTAATTTAAACATTTAATGTAAAACAGTATGATTTTAGTGTTTTGGCCTTGTTGGCCTTTTTATGACCTAAAAAGTAAATTTAGGTCATTCTATTGTATAAATTGAGGGTTTTCACCTTCATTGTTTCATCCTCTTTCACTCACTCATTAGTGAGGTCTAAAATTTGCACTACCTTTTGATTTATTGGCTGAAATTGTGAGGCACACTTGTTGAAGGAAGATGTTTTGTTGTCATTTTGGCATTTCTCTTGGTGGAAGGTATTACAACTAGGGTTTTGCTATGTGATTTTTTGGTTAAATGTACATGAATTTTTTGCAAAACTTCTTGATTGAATGTTTGTAATGTTATTTTTCTTGAATTTATTATTATAATTTGTTGAATCAAAACCTAGGTGACAAGCACACATTGAAGGTCCTTGTCTCATGTCCCTACCAAGGTTTTAAGCCATTTTATTTGCTAAAGTGAGATAGAACCTTGCCTTAGAAACACTCTATTCTTTATTTCTATCTCTTTGATTTGTTGAAGAGGATAGAGCCTTGCCATAGAAACACTCCATCCATATTCTTCCTACTAGTCATTTTCTTATTTGTTGATCTAAGAATAAGAAAATGCACCAAGGCCTAGTTCCCCTACACCTTGGTGAGCCAATTTTCCCTAGGGTTTGCCTAGTAAAGCCTTGCTTTAGCAACACGTTGCATACAAACCCTCTTGTCTTACCTCTTATCAACCATTATTCAAGCTATTTGTTGCCACTAAGATGAGGAAGGAGGAGAGAGAACTAAGGCCTAGGTTTTCTACACCAAAGTGAGCCTCTCTCCCCTAGGGTTTTATCCTTGAGGCCTTGCCATAGAAACACCTCAAGGTTTAACTCTCTTGTCCTTAGTTTTACCTTTTTTACTTGATCCTTCAGCTTTTGTGTCCTCCTTTTGACTCCATATACCCTAGGAACACATTGATCTAAGGCCACATGTGTTGAGTAACTTGATCCTACAAACTTCCAATACTTTCGAACAAACCCTAACCATTATTAACCCTAGCCTAGACTAATTCTACTAAACCTAGTGTTGTCGTCATCTTCTTGTGTTATAAACACCTTTGTGCAGCTTTTGTTTTGCTTCGAAAGCAATTAAATGGTTGGTTAAGGCATTATCTATGACATGTTGATTTTGATACATTGAATGCCAAGTTTCTTTAAGTTTATTGAGAAGTAATATTGTAGTCATTTATATTGTACAAACGTTGATTTACTTCACCAAATACTATTGCTCAATTTCGTATTATTAGAAAGATCATTGATTATATGAATTACTAACCAGCAAGCAAGCTTGCACATATAATTTCTTGTTTCTTTGTCTTGGGTAGGTACTCTTATTAGTTATTACTTCCAGTTATCTTTATTGGCTATAAGTCGGACTTTCTGATCAGGTGGTGACATGTGAGGGGGATTATTATCACTTAGCCTTACTAAATCGTTTTCCTTCTCAAAACCCCAGGTCACTAGGGACGTCTCCCCTGGGCCTTACCTCCCTAAATAGAAATAACCTTCCCATCGAGGTGACAGTGGGTGGGATTGGTTCAGTTACGCCAGTTTGACCTCTTTTCATCAATCCATTATTCTAACTACAAACTGCATGATAACATTTTGGCGTCATTGTCGGGGACACTGAGTCAAACCTTCTTCAAGACGACATTTTTTGGTAAGATTTTCCTCTAGAGTCTTTACCTTACAATCTTACCAAGTGACTCCACTTAGGGTGTTTTCCCTTTCTTTGATGATTTCAAGAAAATTATCTAGCGACTCCACAAACCGATAATGAGGACTTGTAGAGGGCATCAATAGATACCTTCATCTACTACTATAGCATCTACAAATCGTGTCATCCCTGTGAGTTCTCCCAAATGGTGTCATAAGGAACTCTTTGGTCCTTTGGACTTGGCTAACACCCAAGGGGGATTATGTGATCTACTCAACAAGGTCGACTTCTTGATACCTAATTTTTCAGGAGAAAAGGGACCTTGTGGAAACTCTCATTGGACCAAGTTTTGTGAAGGGTTTTAGTTTCACCAATTCGGACAAGAACACCCTGATGTATTTACAATGCTCTTTGTGAGCTCACTCACTAGAAGTGCCAGAAAGTGGATTAACAAACTCCCAAAAGGAAGCATCAAAACCCCTGAAGAGCTTGAACAAATCTTTAAGAAAAGTTGGTGTGAAAAGGAAATTACGGATTCCCTTTACTCTCAATTCCTCGAAGTCTGCAAACAAACAAACGAAGACGTTAGGGGATTTAATGATAGGTTGAATACTCTTCTTCACAAACTTGAGGCCAATTTCCTACCTAAGAGCATGATTCTCCAACATTACCTCGACTCCTTTGAAGGGATCTTACAACTCACCTTCAAGAATAGTTTCCCTGCAAACCTAGAAGAAGCTCAATATGTTTCCTGCCAAATTGAAGAGAACCTCAAGTTTAGCAGCCTCACCCATCAAGTCAACCTTTTGAAAAATGATGACATCTGGGGAGTAACTAAGGAAAGCATGGAAGGAGCATAGCATGACCTCCTGGAGACTCTAGAGTTGGAAAACAATGCTCTATAGAGGAAATGGAGCATAGATTTCTCAAACATGAAATATGCCCTAAACTTTTCAAGACAACATGAACCATCCGAGGGTCTAAGTATGGCTACTCATGAAAAACCTAATTTTGAATATTCCTTATTCATATTGACCACACCAATTCAAATCCAATAAAGTAAAGATATGAGTGAGCCCGTATTTGAATACTTTGGCCAAACCAATGAGGACTCATAAATGAAGTCTGAAGAGCCCCGGGTGCATACTAGCAATCAAACCCAACCTCCTAGTAATGGCACCAACCTGAGCACTAGTATGTCCTATATCTTTCAAAGGGTTAAAATGATTCATAAAATGTTTGAAATCCCTTTTCTGACAAAGAAAAACCCAGATGACAAATTATCGTTCGAAGGAACTTCCACACTATTACAAACTGGTTATTTTGAGCAAGATGAGAAAACACCCTTTTCCTTGTTAACAGATGATCTTGAACCTAGTGACTATAATTGTTAGGGTCCTAACCCGCACATAGGAATAACAATATATTCGGATGTAATAAAAGTCAATATTAATAAGGCCTTTCAATAAAATAGAATAGCGCGGATGTAAGAATACCTAATAGAAGCTTCCACTTCTAGAAGGTTCTTCCTCTAGATGCTTCTTTTTAGTATAAATAGGAGTTGAGGGTATGAGAACCCTAGCTTGGATATTATTGTAATAGAGCTCTTCTCAACTGGATTTTTCCCCCTCTAAGAGACCCGTGAACATTGCTTTCATATTCAAAGTGTTATTTATGTTATTATTCTCATATCTTTTCAGTGTTATTGTGGTGAATGTTCTGGTTATGTTGTTGTTATTCTACCATTACTAGCATTTTATTTATGTTCTGCATACATTTTATATCTAGTATACTACAAGTGGTATCAGAGCACTTTCCTCGGCAGAAAGTGTGGGTTAATTTTTTTTTTCAGGGTAGATACGTATTCCGAAGTCTTTAAGCCACAGAGATTTGTTGTTACGCGCATAAACCCGCAATTGAGGGATTCATACACACAGGAAATACAAGTGGTACTTAAATGCACATCTATTCGCCACCCTTGTAACCCTTGTCGGTACCCCTTTGAGTGGTAGCGCATCAGACAACACCTATGTATGGATCGACCTAGATTACCTGAAGCACTCTTTATATAAACCGATCGACTGCCTGACTGTTATAGTGTCACCGAGAACAACACTTGGGAAGATACTCTCTAGTACCTCGGTAGTCGGGTAGTATGGATAAGGGTATGGTCTATCCTCCTTAGTTAGTGCCCTGAGATATTGGGCCGAGTACTACTGTTGGACCCTGCACGTANCCCTTGTCTGTAGAACCCTTGAATACCTAACCCTTGGGGACATAAACATAAACAAATTAAAATAGACAAGATTTATTGCCGCACAATTGTGTTCAGGTTTCCAAGTAAATACACATTTCTTTCTCGTTAAACATTTGGGCATTTCCTCACTGCAATATTCTTTAGACCAGAGTATAACTCTGCGGGTGTTTTAAAAAAAAAAAGTCTAGAAATTTTTTCACCATCACTTGAGACCTATTCCTTTGGATTCATCTCTTCACCCTTATCACATTCATCCATATCATTTTTCGGAAAAAAAAAAATTGACCCCGCCCACCCCTTTTCAGTTCCCCCATCCTCATGGCCCATACCCGTAGCTAAGACTTGGAAGCTCTCTTCAACACCTTGCAATATGGTCTCATCGAGACCCAACAAGAAGTGAAAACACTCAGTGCCAATGTTGCTTCCATCAATACAACCATGTAGTCCTCAATGGAGGAAATCAAACAAGACCTCACCACCCATCTTGAATCAGTCTTTTTGGCACTCTGCACCAAACTGCATATCCCTACAGATAACCCTTCCTCTTCCTCACCTCCACGTATTGAAGGTGACCATTCCTGTCATTCCCATAACTTTCAGAACCATCACTTTCAACGTGACCTACGCCTTTCGCGGGTAGATGTGACCAAATTTGATGGCTCAGACCCCACTGGTTGGGTAACCCAAATGGAACATTATTTCTCTTTATATGGAATTACAAATTACTTGGCCAAACTCTGGTATGGTGTTCTCCATCTAGATCAAGAACGTTGGCAATGGTGGCAATGGAGAAAAACTTCTCGTCAAGGGTATATTGCTTGGACACACTTTGTGGCAAAGATTTATGAACACTTTGACACTGACACCAACCATTTGGGTCATTTGACAAAGTTGAAACAATTAGGAATAGTGGAATAATTTATAGCTGCCTTTGAGTGCCTGTCTTTTAGAACAGAGGGCATGTTTGATGCCTCTTTCTAAGAGTGTTTTATCAGTGGCCTCAAGGATGAGATTCGTGCCCATGTCCTCATGGCTCAACCTCAGAGTTGGGTGGAGGCTACTAAAAGAGATAAATAAGAACAACAGGTTGTATCTTTTCAAAACCAAAAACCCTCCTTTATCACTCGCCCTAAACCAATAAATCCCACTACTCCCTCTGCTCCACTAAAGATCCAAAAATTGACCAGGGATGAAATGGATGAATGCCAACTCAAAGGCCTTTGTTATAACTGTGATGAAAAATATTTCCCAGGCCACAAGTGTAAAGAACAAAATATTTTTATGGCCATCTCCGAGGATATTTCATAAGAGGATGTAGAAACTCCCTTTGTGTCTGAGTCACCTGAATCCACTGACATAACCCCTTCCTCAGGCCCTCCAAATCATGATTTCCAATGGTGGTTCCATGAAATGTGGAGGGCGTTGTGAATATGTGTGTCTCCAAATTGGTGACTACCACTTGAAATCTAATATGTTTTCTATTGACATGGGAGGTTGTGACATTGTGTTGGGTGCAAACTGGCTAAGGAATTTGGGTCCCATTCTCATGGATTTTAAAGACTTAACCATGCAATTCGACTAGGAGGGCCACCAATATAAGTTCCAAGGCATCATCGTTGGTTCACCTGAGATCATTAGTTCCCATCGCATGGAAAAGCTACTCAAAAAAGGTCATTCTGGTGCTATCGCCCAACTCCATGCCATACAAGCAAGAGAGACACCCTCGGTTCCGCAAAACCTCCAATCCATCCTTTCTAAACATCAATTGGCCTTTTCCACTCCCCAAGGACTCCCTAATTCCCATGGTGTTAATGATCATTCCATTCCCCTTATACCTGAAATCCTTCCTCCCAATATCCGTCTATATCGTCACCCCTTTTCCCAAAAAAATGAAATTCAGAAAATGGTCTAGGAACTCCTTAAGGAAGATGTTATTCGCCCAAGTACAAGCCCCTACTCTTCTCCTATGGTCATGGTCCTGAAGAAAGAAGGTTCTTGGTGAATGTGTCTTGACTTCCATGCCCTTAACAAACTTAACATCAAAGACAAATTCCCCATTCCTGTCATTGATGACCTCATGGATGAATTGAGTGGCACCCAATTCTTCACTAAACTTGATCTTCGTTTGAGTTATGACCAGATACGTATCAAAGAGGAAGACATTCCTAAGACTACCTTTCAAACTCATGAGGGCCACTATGAGTTTTTGGTCATGCCCTTTGGCTTGTGTAATGCCCCCTCCACCTTCCAAAGCCTCATGAATCGTGTCTTCTATCCTTTTCTCTGCCATTTTTTCTTAGTTTTTTTTTATGGTATCCTCATCTATAGAAAAACATGGAGAAACCATCTTTCTCATGTGGATCGAGTTCTCCATCTACTCTCTCAGCACCAACTTTTCCTAAAACAGTCTAAATGTGCTTTTGGGGCCTCAGAAGTAGAATACTTGGGTCATCTGGTTGGCAAAGATGGCATCAGGGTGGATCCTAAAAAGATTGAAGATATGAAAGACTGGCCTCACCCAAAGAATTTTAAGAGATTGCATGGATTTCTGGCCTTAACAGGTTATTATCGCAAGTTTGTTAAGAATTATGGGAAGATTTCATAACCTCTCATTGCTCTCCTAAAAAAAAACTCTTTCACTTGGACTCCAAATGTTTCTCAAGCTTTTTAAACCTTGAAGATGGCCATGTGCACCACTCCAGTCCTCACCCTTCCTGATTTCACAAAGACATTTGTGTTGGAATGTGATGCCTTAGGGAAAGGAATTGATGTTGTCCTGATGCAAGAGGGTCAACCTTTGGCCTTTACCAACAAGAAACTATCTTAAATAAATCTGGGCAAATCCATCTATGAAAAGGAAATTTTTTCTATTCTGCATGTCGTTGATCTGTGGCGCCCTTATCTATTGGGGCAACATTTCCAAATTAAGACAGACCATCAAAGCCTCAAGTATTTTCTGGAACAACGCATTTCCTCCCCAGAACAAAAACAATGGGTGACTAAACTCTTTGGATATGATTATGAGATCATTTAGCAGAAAGGAAAAGACAATGTGATTGCGGATGCACTTTCCCACAAATATGAAGATGAAGGATCCCCTTTTTCTCTTTCATTCATTGTACCAGATTGGCTCCAAGACGTTCACCAGGAATGGCTACAAGATCCCAAAACTTCGTAGTTGATCCAACAATTGCAGTTCAATGCTCTGGCTTCCCCAGGGTACTCTTGGCTCCATGATGAACTTCAATACAAAGGTCATTTGTATTTAAGTAAACAATCCAAGATTAAATCCTTGGTAGTTTATGAGCTTCATGCTACACCCACAACAGGGCAATCCGGGTTCACCAAAACCTATGGCAAGGTCAAACGTTCCTTTTTCTGGGATGGTATGAAACAGGACATTCATAATTTTGTAGCCAAATGTGATCTCTGTCAATGCAACAAGGGAGAAACAATCAAATCTCTGGGCACACTACAACCACTCCCGATTCCACCTGCTATTTGGAAGGATATCTCTATGGATTTTATTACCGGCTTACCCAAATCGGGAAATAAATCTGTCATCGTGGTGGTTGTTGATCTCCTTTCCAAGTATGCTCATTTCTGCGCCCTTCAACACCCGTTTACAGCATCCACAGTGGCTAAAATTTTCATGGATTAGGTCTTCAAGCTTCATGGCATGCCGCACTCTATTGTTTCTGATCATGACCCAACTTTCACAAGAAATTTTTGGCAACAACTATTCAAGCTACAAGGAACCCAATTGCATCTCATCTCAGCTTATCATCCCCAGACTGATGGCCAAACGGAATTTGTCAACAAGTGTTTAGAAACATATTTGAGGTGTTTTTCCTTGGAAAAGAAAAATTAGTGTTCCCAATGGTTACCCCTAGATGAATGGTGGTACAACACTTCATACCATATAGCTACACGCATGACTCCTTTTGAAGTGGTATATTTCCATAAGCCACCTTCAGTTATCTCATACTTACCAGGTGCCTCGAAGGTCTAGGTGGTTGACCTAACACTTATAGCTCGAGAGGCTATTCTTCGTACCCTCAAAGAGAATTTGGTCATGGCACAGAATCACATGAAGCAACAAGTAGATCAAGGTCTCTCTGAATGTCAATTTGCAGAAGGGGATCAGGTGTTTCTTTGACTGCAACCTTACAAGTAAACTTCCCTCAAGGCTGAGCATTGTCAGAAGATAGCACCCAAATTTTATGGTCTTTATACCATTCTCAAGCATGTGGGACAAGTAGCCTATCAGTTATCTTTTCCCATCCATTCAAAGCTACATCCTGTTTTTCATGTTTCATGCTTAAAGAAGGTGATTGGAGCGAAGTGCCAAATTCAACCCAACCTTCCAGAGTTAGCTGAAGAAGGATCCATTTGGATACATCCAGAAGAAATTTTGGACTAGAGTGAGCATCGCCTACGTCAGAGAACCATCAAGGAATTGCTAGTCCAGTGGAAATATACAACTCCAGCAGACGCCACTTGGGAACCAGCTACCATTCTGTAGCAATTTCCTCATCTCAAGCCTTGAGGACAAGGTTGTTTTTAAGGGGGCGGACATGTTAGGGTCCTAACCCGCACATAGGTAGAACAATATATTCAGATGTAATAAAGGTCAATATTAATAAGGCCTTTCAATAAAATAGAATAAAGTAAATGTAAGAAGACCTAATAGAAGCTTCCGCTTCTAGAAGGTTCTTCCTCTAGATGCTTCTTTTTAGTATAAATAGGAGTCGAAGGTATGAGAACCCTAGCTTGGATATTATTGTAATAGAACTCTGCTCAACTAGAGGTTTCCCCCTCGAAGAGGCCCGTGAACATTTCTTTCAAATTCAAAGTGTTATTTTTGTTATTATTATCATATCTTTTCATTGTTATTGTGGTGAATGTTCTGGTTATATTGATGTTATTCTGCCATTACTAGCATTTTATTTCTATTCTGCATACATTTTATATCTAGTATATTACAATAACTCAATAGATCCATGCTTGTTTCAATGTTGGCCCACTCTTCCCTTGACAGAAGAGGATACAAATTGGGGTGATTGTCTCGATGATGCCTCTGACATCTCTGAGGATTGGGATGATTATTGTTCTACACAAGGAGATGAGTATTCAATAAAGAAAGGAGTCAGTTTTGTTAAATGGGAAGAAAATGTTTTCGGGGCTAATGAAGTCCATGACCAATTAAAAATTGTAGGACATGTTATAGAAGACCCCTAGATTTTCCTCAACATCACTCCTGCAGAACACCGAGAAGAGATGAAACAGGCATCCAGGAAGGCTAGAATGGAAACAATAAACAACTTGGACCCTGAGTCAAAGGAGAAGTTGGCAAAATGATAATTTCAGGTATATAGGCAAAAGAAACTAAACCAACCCACCCTTACCATTCCTACAATGACTCAAACAAATCCTTCAACTTCTAACCATCCTCCTCTTGAAGCACCCAAATCCAAAAGGGCGGACTTGAACTTTGACCTCGAAGGGGAATTATCCAAAATGCATGTGACCATCCCTCTGAAAGAAGTCATTAATGTACCATCTATTAAAGAGAGATTTGATCAATTATTCAAAGGATCAGATGGACCTATGGACCCTCCTATTATGTTAAAAGCTTATCATTTTAGGGTCTAGTATGATGAACACCCACCCTTCTTCATGACCTTGCTAATGAATAACAAAATCCTCAACAATTGCATGTTCGATTCAGGGGTCGGTGCTAACATGATGTCTCTCAAGGTCATGCAACAATTAGGCCTGAAAGTCACATGACCTTACAAAAATGTGTGTGGCTTCGATTCTAAAGCCATACCCACACATGGATTAGTTCAAAATGTGGAGGTTTGCCTTAAAGAATACCCTGAGAAAGTAATCCACATTTACATAGTCATAGTAGACATCCCAGATGTGTGGGGAATGTTGTTGTATAGGAAATTCACCTCAATGTTGGGTGGTGATGGCAAGACCCCCGACCCTCGGGCCAAGGTCCACTCAGGATCATTCTAAATTCTCCTTGAGCCAAAGCAGCTCCTTTGGTTCCTTGCTGAAACCTTCAATGAATCTGATCCATAGGTCCTTCACGAAAACTCCACCTGCACCACGTGCACCAGGTGTGAGTCTTCACCTCCACATGACCACAACCTAGGCCTTTAGTGCAAGCACCTTTCATGACTTGCTATCTCATGAGTTCTTGAATTGAATACTCTCGACTCCAAACCTCCGATACCCAAGAATGATCTACGGGTATGGCCCCTTCCTTGCTAGCGCCTCTACAAACAACCACTGGCTAGGTCTAACTCTAGCACCCCTCACAACTCAGAACTTCGATAGTTGGGGTGTTGAGCCCTCGTTCTCCTCCTTTACGAGTCCCCGATTAGCGATAGTCAACAATAGGTTGACTCCTTCCCAGACGACGCATCTCTTTCACCTGTCACCCGCTTCCATTTTTATTTGCACTCTATGTTTGCACCACCTGTCAACCACGCGGCCCCACCTATCAAGTGTGCTACATGTTCATACAATCCCTCGACACTCGGCACTTTGTGGCTTCTGCAGTCGAAATCCAATTCTTTCAAATCCCAAGTTCACGATACGCGATACCACGTGGCGGTTCTTATCCAACGTTTCTCCCGTGGTTTGGATCCAATGGTCTGGATCTCCTTCTCTTCTCCTCACAACTTCACACAAACTAAAAATTTAGTCTGGTCCCCAAAACTCACGAACCCTGATTTCGTGAAATGATCCAACGACGTGGATTGAAATGAGATCAACGACTCGTATTGACCTTTGAATCCTGGGTGATGGGTTTCATCAGCCTCTAACCACCTTGCAACTCCACTGGATCCTACAGTCCTCGCGACTTCGCGAGCTCTCCATGGATAATTTTGACCACCCAATTTACTCCTCAATGGCTTATGTCCAATGATTGAGTGTTATCCTTCCTGAACTTAACTTCGATGCGATGGTTTTGATCTTCGTCTCCCTTTGAGCACTTCAAAGGCATTATCTCTCCTGAGATTTCGCTTGCAATTCAAGCCTTCCAAAGTTTTTCCTACTCGCACTCCTTGCGGCAAACTTTCAAATAACTTCCAGTTATTTGAGTCTTCGACCTTGTACACTCTTTGCAACAGTATTCCTTGAGCCTTCACCTTAGTTTATAAGTTCTAAGGTCTCAACTATCCTGCGCACACCTTGCACGGCTCTGTGCTTCACCTGCACTTCTACTGATTATGAGAACAACGGTATTTCTCCTGATCTTTTTGAGATAAAACTCATACCCTCATCAACGCACACCTTGCAAACATTCATTTCACTCCTTGCAGGAATTCTCAAGATGAGAAACAATTGAAACTCATTCTTCTCCTCTCTCAGACTTCATACATTCAACATGAAATCACACATTCAACACAGCATTGAAACAAATGCATAAACAAAGAAATAAATCAACTGTAAGCATACCATTCAGCAAATGTAAACAGTAACCATCATAACACCATGAAAATTGAGTCAAAGCTTCATATATTAACTCAAGTGCTCCTGTACATGGGTTCTTCTCTATAGCTCTCTGCTATAGCTCAACAGCTTATGAATTCCCTTCTTCTTCTATTCTAATGATACAATAATACAAGGGTGAGGGTGTCTATATCCGTTTTCCCTCATACGCTTCTAAAACTGTCCAATCTCTTAATTCAAATCTACCTACTTTCATTAAATAGACTTAATGTTTATTACATCTGGAAGATGAGAGAAAATTGCTCAATATCTATTTACAACATGCAAGTACACTTACTTTAACTACTACATTAATATCTGCCCATTAATTTTTCAAAAACATTTCAAAATGTGCAAAATGTGTGTTGCGCTTTTCTAGCTATCTTCTGCCTTCATGCTTGCTTGGTTGGTTTCTTACGATGCTCCTGCATCATACTCCCTCACTTGAAAATTTTCATGGACACCTATTCATGAGCTCTTGCATAGTCTGTCCATGCTTATGAATTTATGCTTCATCTTCCCAACTAGCATCTTCAACTAGATGTCCTTTCCACTTGACCAAGTATTCAAAATACTCTTCTCTCCTGGTCTTCTTGCTAATCCTTTTGTCAATTATGCTTTCCATATGTGGCTTTTTAGCTACAGGCATTTCCTTGGTCCATTGAATCTCTTTATGTTCCTTCTCTACTCCTGCTTCTTCAGCCCTATAAGGGTACAAATCTGCAACATTGAATATCGGTGAGATTTCGATCTCATTAGGTAATTCAATCTCATATGCGTTTGCTCCAAATTTCTTCATGACCTTGCACGATCCAATCTTTTTCATCTTCATTTTGTTATATGTTCCCCTTAGGAACCTCTCCTTCCTCAGATGTGCAAGAAACAGATCACCAAATTCAAATTGAAGTTCTCACCTGTGTTGATCTTCTCTCTGCTTATATTCTTGACTGGAACTCTGCAATCTCTCCTTAATTCGATTGTGAAGCTCCCTCATTCCTTCTGCAAAGTCCTCGGCACTAGCACTCCTGAATTCATTTTGTTTTGAATATTTAAATTCAGAAACTCCCCTTGGCTACATTCCATATACAATCTGGAATGGACTCTGCCCAGTGCTTCTATTGAGTGAATCATTGTAAGAAAATTCTGCCTGTGGTAGAATGTGATCCCATTGACTGTGGTGTTTAGTCACTAATCTCCTCAACAAATCTCCCAAAATATTGTTCACAACTTCTATCTGTCCATTCGTTTGAGGATGATACGCTGAGCTAAAAGATAAACTTGTCCCTAGCTTCTTCCATAAAGTCCTCCAGAAATGTCCTACGAACTTGGTATCCTTATCAGAAACGATACTCCTTGGCAAGCTGTGAAGTCTCACGACTTTCTTGAAAAACAAGTTCACAATATGAGTTGTGTCACTGGTTTTCTGGCATGGTATGAAATGTGCCATCTTTGAAAATCTGTCGACTACCACAAAGATCAAATCATAGCCTCTCTATGGTCTTGGTATTCCCACTATAAAATCCATGCTCACTGCATCCCATGGCCTTTCTGGTATGGGTAATGGTTGGTATAACCCTGTGTTTTGCCTTTTCATTTTTGTGTGCTGACAAATTCTGCACCTATCCATGAATTTCTTAACATTTGTTCTCATCCTTGGCCAATAATATGATCTACTCAACTTTGAGAATGTCTTATCATGACCAAAATGTCTGGCCAATCCTCCACTGTGTTTCTCCTTCAGCAAATTCTCCCTCATGGAGCATTTTGGAATACATAGTTGATTGCCCCTGAATAATAATCCATCTTGGATCATGTATTCGGTCCATTGGCTTCTATCCCTGAGAACTAGATTCTCAGATGCCTCATATGCTTCCTTAAAATCTAGGTCATCCTTGTACATTTCTTTGAGGTTATCAAAACCCAAAGTCTTGACTCTGAATTCCTGCATAAGCAAACATTTCATGCTCAAAGCATCAACAACTTTGTTAGCAGCTCTAGAAATATGCTTAATCACAAAAGTAAAATTCTGCATGAATTCAACCCATTTAGCATGCTTTTGGTTAAACTTCTCCTGTTGAGTTACAAATTGTAAAGCATGATTATCACTGTACAAAACAAACTCTTTAGTAACCAAATAATGTCTCCATTTCTTCAGTGCTTTTATGACTGCATAAAATTCTTTGTCATATGTGGAGTACTTGATCTTTGCTTCATTCATTTTTTCACTGAAATATGTGATCGACCTATCATCTTGGCTCAAGACCACTCCAATTTCAAATCCACTCACATCACACCTGACCTAGAATGTCTTGCTGAAATCCGGCAAAACCAGAATTGGTTGCTCAGTGATCCTCTTCTTCAGCAAATTGAAGCTCTTCTCTACTTCTTCTGTCTAGTGAAAATATTTATGTCTTTTCTTCATCGTATCCATCATTGGTGCGCTAATTCCACTGAAGTTTTGGATGAATTTCCTGTAGAAGCTAGCTAAACCATGGAAGCTTCGAACTTCAAACACACTTTTCGGCAATGGCCAATTCTTAATTGCCTTTACCTTTTCTGGGTCCATCTTCAACTCATTTGCAGAGATAACAAAACCCAAATAAATGATTTATGTCCTCATAAATGATGATTTCTTCATATTAATCAGCAATTTCTCTTGCTGTAACCTCCTCATCACTGTAGCTAAATGCTTTAAGTGCTCTTCTTTTGTCCTGCTAAAAATTAATATATCATCAAGATATACAATGACAAATTTCCCAATGAAATCATTTAGGAATTCGTTCATCAATCTCATGAAATTACTGGGTGCATTCGTTAAGCCAAATGGAATAACAAGCCATTCATACAGCCGCTCATTCGTCTTGAATGTTGTCTTCCATTCATCACCTTCTCTCATTCGAATTTGATGATACCCGCTTTTCAAATCAATCTTTGAAAAAACTTTGCTCCACTCAAGCAATCCATCAAGTCATCCATCCTTGGAAATGGAAATTTGTATCTGATGGTAATCTTATTGATTTCCCTTGAGTCTGTACACATTCTCCAGCCTCTGTCTTTCTTTGGGCTGAGCACTGTCGGAACAACGCATGGACTCAAGCTCCCTCGAATCAATCCCTTGTCCATTAAGTCCTAGATCTGTCTCTTAACTTCTTCATTTTCCTGTGGTGTCAACCTATACGTGGCTTTGTTTGGAAAACTGGTTCTAGGTATAAGATCGATATGATGGCTTATACTCTTGATAGGTGGCAATGAACAAGGTAGTTCAGCCACTACTATATTAGCAAATTCTTCCATCAACTCCTAGATTTCTTCTGGTAGATCATCTATTCTTGTACTGGTCAAAACAATTTTAGGCTTCCTGACCACAATAAATTATGTGTCTTCCTTCTTCTTAACCTCCTTAAGAAGTTCCTTCCCACTCATGAGAAGTACAGTGTTGCTCATCTTTGTTTTCACCTCTTAGTTTTTAATCGACGGCAACATGTGCATCCTCCCATTCTTCTCCAGGGTGTACGTGTTCTTTCTCCCATCATGAACCACATTTCTATCATATTTCCATGGTCTACCCAGCAATAGATGAAAAACATCCATGGGAATGACATCACATAATATTTCATCTTTATATCCTCCTATTTTAAATTCGACTAAACATTGTTTAGTGACATTTACATGATGTCCTTTTTGGAGCCACGAAACTCTATATGGGCTTGGATGTACAACAGTCTCCAACTCCAAATTTTCTACCATCTCTGTAGATACGATATTGCCTGTGCTACCATTGTTCACGATGACCTTGCATACCCTATCTTTAGTTTTGCAAGCAGTCTGAAACAAACTATTTCTTTGGGCTGGGTTCTTTGCCTCCTTCTTCGGTTTCAAGAGAACTTTCCTCATCATCAAAGATCTTCAGCCCTGAGTGTCTTCTGCCTCAACATTTCATTCTTGAGCTTTGGCAATGTGAGTTTCACCACCATATTTCTTCTTATCTAGACACTCATAGGATTTATGTTTGATTTTTCCACAAACAAAGCATTTCACTTCACCTCCTCTACCTCTTCCTCTTCCTCTGGCTCAAGGAAAAGTATTTCTATCAGCATACTGCCTTCCTTGTGAGCTTCCTCCTCTCTCAAGTTGAGTTTGAGGTTTCTTCCCCTCTTCTTTAGGTTTCTAAGTTATGTTGCAAGATACCAGA
>JASDQU010204385.1:0-18839 GCA_032191745.1 Picea mariana
AATTGAGATTTTAAGAGGGAACTCACCTATTCTAATGAATAAAAAAAAAAAAATCATTAAATTAATCATAAAATACAAAAATAACTATCAAATTTAATTAATAATAAATATTAATCTATAAATTAATGAGTTTTATGAAAAGATAAACAATAACTAATGAGCTATACATTATTATATAAATACTAAATGTGACAATAAATAAAATTACCATGCCCTTATTGGTAATTATTTAACCTGATTTCCTCCAAAGAAGTGAGGTGTTCATACACTTTAAAGTATGAAGAGATATATGTGTAATATATTTCTATGATAAAGTAGAAGAGACATATTACATGTGTGATATATTTGTATAATTGAAAAATTAAATGTTATTGTTTGAAATATAATTTTAAAAATATATATAATTTTTTAAAAAAATATTAATTTTGGATGATATATTTTTATAGTTGTTTGAATTATAATTTTAAAATATTTATAATGTAAAAGAAATAACATGAATTTATAATAACTTTGAATTTTCAGATAGTAATAGATTTATGTTTAGTTAGTTTGTTGTTTTATTTTTTTATATCATTTTCAATATTTAATAATCCATTTTACTTGTAGTAATTAGACTTCAATGAATATTTCATAAAACAAACCCAAGTATAAATGGGTTATTTAACTTCATTAACCATCTTCAAAACTCAAGTTTAGGCATAAAAGCAAAACATGGTTGTCAGACTTTATGATGGTGATTTTAGATTTTAGCATTGAGAGGTATTTGAAAACATATAAGTATATAATTCTTGGCATGGTTTATTCATTTTTTAAAAATTAAGGGATTATATTGTGTACCAAGTTGTATATATATATATATATATATATATATATATATATATATATATATTAGGAGTTTGAGCTATGGCATGGCAGAGCAAATTATCATTTTACAAGAAGTTTCAAATAAGCAGAAATTAGTATCTTCAATTTCAAAGACTGTTTGAATGGTCAAGATCAACATAGTGTCATATGCATTCATGTTCGACCATTAGAGACGTGTTCAAGATACATGAATGGTCTAGTCATTTTATTCAAAGTGGGTTAAAAAGGCCTTTCTTAGCACAATTCCACCCCATGCCTCAATTGTTGCACCTGACCCAATGCCTCCAGACACCCAAAAATGTGACACCACTAATGACAACATGTAACACAACGCTAATGCCAAATAACAATGAAACATGTGACGCAACATTGACAACCATGATCATATAGAATTTACATTCACTCTCAAAACATATGCAAAAATGTTGGTGCTCATTTACACCTTAACATATGACACAACACTAATATAAATTAGCACCCAAATATGTGACATATATATTACTACCCAAATATTTGACATAGCACTAATGCTCACATTCATACACATGAATCTATGACACAACATAAATGCTCACACTCTCACATCCAAACTTGTAAGACAACACAACACTAATACCAACTATATCCAAAAATGTGACACAACATTGATCCGCCTATACCCTTGCACTCAAACATGTGACATAACAATGATGCAACATATTTATTTTATTTTCATATCAATATTGGATTACAAACTCAATATTGAATAAGGCGCTGTCTAAGTGAATCTGGCTATATAAATTTACAGGAATCACTATTTTTTGTTGTTCTGATTATACAGAAATAATCACTCAAATCTACTAAATCTAAAAATTTCTCACTAAATTTCAGGCAAATATCCAAAAAAAATATTTTCTCCTTACCCTTACCGTTACCATTACCCTACCCTTACCTTTACCCTGAGACATTGAATAATACCTTTCAAACTACATTTATTTCACAATTAATATTACAAATATGGAATTATTGAAAACGCTAAAAACGTTGATCGTCAAAGGGTAAGTAGAGTAATATTCAATCATGCTCCGTTGTTTCACTATCCAAACCCAAAGTAGCCCCCAACTACAACAACCATTAGTTTGGGCATCATGGGAGTGATAGCAACTTCGACCAAGGGAATGTACAGAGTAACACAAATGTTCCATTCGTTGACTCATAGGATATCGCAAGGAAGTGTCCATTTTAGGTCGATTGTGGTGATGCGCAATTCAAGAGGAATAAAAGCCAGGGTTCTGTGTGTAGAAAAAACGGGTCAGCCATAGCGATGGGAGTAGACAGGTTGAAGCTTAGTGGGGCAGCTGGGGCTTCATCATACTATAAATACACTCTCACAGAAAGACACACAACCGGACACAGACATTCATTTCGTTATCAGTATGAAAAAACAATCAAAGTCGTTGATTGATTGAATCAGTCTGGGTGAAAGTAAAAAGGTTTTGTGAGTTTGACACTGCACTACCATGATTTCTCCCAGTGAAATTAATAGATATAAATGCTCAAAACACAAATTCATGTAGACTAATGGGATCTGGGAAGTAAATTGCATTGTATGGGGTGCTCGTCTGAAAAAAAAAAATAAGCTATGAACAGCACAGTTAAAAATACGTACGTATGGGTTGTAGAGTCGTTATATGTCAGTAGTTGGAGAAAAAAACAGTACCAAAAATAATAATAATAATAAGGGGAGTTGTCGTGAGCACATGTGCTTGCATGTGCGCCCCTATGGTCCACCCTCCACTTCTTCATGCCTACATTTTCTTAATTTCTTCTTTTATGGAGATTTCTAAGTGCAGTTTCCAGATTCCTCTCTGTAAGAACTTCCTCACCTCTGCCAGAATTTCCTCTGCGATTCCCAGCTTTGGGAATTTAACCAGGCAGGTGCCTGCAACAACAGAGGCAAGTTCACGGATATCGTTCATGGGAAAAGGAGGCCCGCGGCCTAGTCGTGCTGTTGGGTTTTCTGAGGAGAAAAGTTCTCGGGATGGCAATACAGGCTGAGCTCTGAGCTGAGATGCCCGTGTGTACTTGCACTGCACTTTCACCTTTTGTCATTGGCAGCAAGCCCACAGGCAGCGTGGAGTCATGGACTGATGAACAAAATTTATCGCGATAAGAAGAACCAAACTTTTCTCATAAAGATTTTCGGACAGAAGAGGTTCTGAGGAACAATGGCCGAGAGGGCCAGGATTCGCCATCGTTACTTGTAATTGACTCAAGGATTCTCTATGTTGACAATTGTTAGGACAGTAATCAACTATGTTCACAAGGTTGACTATGTTAACAACGGTTCACAGAAAAAGGGAAAATCTCCACAATGTTGAAGATCACTCGCAGGCGAGGCTAGAAGTGAGGTTTTTCCTCCCAGATCACCTGAAAATAACAGCTACAACAAGAAGAACACAATAGGGAGGCTTTACTACAATAAAGCCCAAAACCCTAATGTGGCACACATAACCAATGGTGAAAAGAAGGATTTCATCCCTAGTATGGTTACCAAGAAGCTATTGGTGTTTTGCTATCCATGTGTATCAAAATTATCTATTTAATGGTTGTGTGAATTAAGTAGGAGAAAAAAATAAATTAAAACCCAAATACAAAGCCAATCATTCCCTTCTCTTTCCTGCAAAAGAAAGTAAATCAAATAACATGCATATCCCTAAGTTTTGGTGGTAGAAAGAAGATCCCTAAGTGGTAGAAAGAATTAGGACTTAGGGTTCTTTGCTTTCCCTAAAGGACTTCTATGGCATAACCTTGTAATGGGTGGGTGATTAATGAAATGGTTCATTTCAATAGTTTTATTTATAGGAAGTAGTGGGATGATGATAACTATTAAAAACTAGAGCAAATGTTATTTTAGAAAATAATGAATTGGTATGGTTCACTTTAGGCCACTATGCTATTTTTGAAAGGTCCATAATAATAATGAGTTGAAAAAATAATGATTTTCTTTTTTAGGGTTATAAATGCATTTCTTATATAGAAAACTAGGTAAATATTGCACTCTAACATTTGTGTTCAAACTTGGGTTTTGATTTGGCTCAAGATGGGAATATTGAGGTCATATGGTAATGGAAGTGATGGAAATGATGGCCAAAGATGTCAAATTAATGTATAAGACTAAAACTACTCATGAAAAGGTACATGAGAAAAAATAAGTTGATAATAGATGCCCATGTATACTTGCACTACACTTTGACCTTTTGGCATTGTAGAAAGCCCAAGGCTAGCATGGAGTCATGGGCCGATGAACAAAATTTCCTACTATGAGAAGAATAATACTTTTCTCAAAAATATCCTTGGATAGAAGAGGTTCCAAGGAACAATGCGAGAGGGGGATATGATTCACCTCTTAAGAGGATTCACTATGTTTATTGTAATTGACTAAGTCCATACTTGTCAGATGATAATTTAGTATGATCATCGTAATTGAGTATGTCAATAATGGTTGGATGGTAACCATGTATATTTACAATGGTGTATTATGGTTATGTTGACAACAATTGACTATGTTTACCATGGTTGGTTATGGTTATGTTGTGTAATGTCCCCCTCTAACTGATGACTCATTAGTCTACACAACTCCGTAGGCTATAGTGAAGAAAGAAAAAGGGGATTCAAAGTATCAAACCCTAAAGAGATATTAAATAAAATAAATAATTATATTTTAATAAGTGAGGGTTTGATTTGGTCAAGAAGGAAGATCTAGAAGAATCGGAGAAGAAGAATAAATAGAAGGGGAGCCTACCTCTTTGGGAATTATGATTTGATATGTATTGAGTGCTCTTGTGGCAAGCATTTTCATAAGGGTTTTGGGCAAAACCCTTCGAGTGCAGGTTTAGTTTCGGTGGTGCAATACCCACCCTAGCTAAACAAAGGAGAGTTCACTTGGAGTCTTTGTCTTGTGGTATTTTCTAAAGATCTTGAATTATACTGGAGCAGAGCAGTGGGAGGCTTGGAGAGCCTCGGTTTCTATTTTGGCATCATACTAGGAGACACACACATGTGTTTTGTAGCAGATTGTGTAGCTGCCTAGTAGCCAATAGTTTATATTCCTAGTCTTGTTATGAAACTAGAGATATTTGTATTGTTGTTCCCATTCAATAACATGTCATAGTATTCTACTCTATTTATGTGTGTTTTCCATGTGTTTGATAATATTCCTAGAAAATTATTGTAAGGGTTTAATACTATGTTGCACCAGTTTCAGGAAAGTTGGGAAGGTGGATAGGAGTGTCTGGAACTAGTAGAAGTTTCCCCTAAATTTTTAAAATCTTATTTTAATAAAATTGAAGGTCAATCCAAGAAAACATTAATTTAGGACAACCTTGCTCCTACTAAAACACCTACAATATCTAAATTACTATTTTAATTTGTACTAATAATTATATAAATATATTTAACACAATATTGAAACTTTAATATATAAAGATTTGATTAGAAAATGAGAAACAAAATTGAAAATACATATATAAAATTTTAACATATTTTAAAAATTAAACTTTACATATATAAACTTCAAACATCTTTGTAAATTTGAAGCATTATTCTTGTTTTGATTGGAAAAAACTAAATTGTACAACTCTTGTAATATGAAAATACAATTAAAGTCAATGATATGGTTGGTTGATAGCAACAAGAGCAAATTCTTACCATGGATAGGGTATTGATTTATTAGAAATGCATGTTTAGTCTGGGGGTGAAGGAAAACTTACATGCATTAAAAAAAATTCATATCCACAACTATAAAGTGAGCAGTATTAAGTTTTTTTTACTTAAATAATTTTTAAAATAATATTTAGTGCAATTTAGTCTTTATTTTATAGTGATATTTTAAGTAAATCTAATGAAAATATTTGTAATAAATTATGTATTTGTAATAATGGAATAAAAATATTTACATTCTAATTTAATATCATTTTAATTTAAAGCTCTTTATTTAGGAAACTAGTTCCCAAGCTCCCATTTCCTTGATGTTGAATCTCCCAAAAAGATCCCAAGTTCGGGAATGAGTTTTGGAGATGTTGGAAATGTCGGGAGAGGTTTCGTGCAACTATGGTTTAATATCATTTTCACATAGGAAGAATTAATAATTTGGGTCAAGGATATTACAGTGGTATCAGAGCTGGTGATTCTACCAACCTATAATGTTGAGAAAGAAGGGGGGTGCAGGACAAACCTCTAAGGAAATATTGAGGATACTAAAGGAGAACTTGCAGGTTGCTTAGAACCAACAAAAGGCATATGCAGATAGGCATCAGGTGGAGTGAAATTTTGAGGTCAGGGACCTAGTATTTCTTAGGATACAACCTTGTTGACAATCTTCACTCAAGAAAAGTGGTGCAGAGAATTTGAAAACTCATTTTTACGGACCCTACAGAGTGATCAAGAGAGTTAGAGAGGTGGAATATGATTTGGAGCTACCAGAGGGAAGAAAAATCCACAACACATTCCATGTGTCATGCCTCAAAAAGGCATCGGGCCAACAAGTCACCACTTCGACATATCTTCCTCCGCTAGATGAGGAAGGAAAATTGGTTTTGGCACCTGAAAGGATTGTGGATGTACAGAAGCGAAGATTGAGAAGCAAAGTTATTCGAGAGAACCTAGTCATATGGAAGGGTTTGCTTGCATAAGATGCTACATGGGAAGGTGAACAGATTTTACAACACCCTTATCTAAAATTGCTTAAGGACAAGCAATTTCGGGAAGGGAGGACTATAATGTCCCCCTCTAATTGATGACTCATTAGCCTACATGAATATCATAGGCTATAGTCAAAAAGAAAAAGGGGAGTCAAAGTATCAAACCCTAAAGAGATATTAAATAAAATAAATAATTATATTTTAATCAAGTGAGGGTTTGATTCGTTCAAGAAGGAAGATCTAGAAGAATCGAAGAAGAAGAATAAATAGTAGGGGAACCTACCTCTTTGGGAATTATGATTTGATATGTATTGAGTGCTCTTGTGGCCAACATTTTCGTTAGGGTTTTGGGAAAAACCCTTCCAATGCAGGTTTAGTTTCAGTGGTGCAATACCCACCCTAGCTAGACAAAGGAGAGTTCATGTCTTGTGGTATTTTATGAATATCTTGAAGTATATTGGAGTAGAGCAGTGGGAGGCTTGGAGAGACTCAGTTTATATGTTGGCATCATACCAGGTTTCCATGTGTGTTTTGTAGAAAATTGTGTAGTTTCCTAGCAACCAATAGTTTATATTACTAGTCTTGTTATGCAACTATTTTTACAGCCACTAGAGATATTTGTATTGTTGTTCTCATTCATAATAATATGCCATATTATTATTCTCTATTTATGTGTGCTTTCCATGTGTTTGATAATATTCCTCATTGAGAAAATTATTGTAAGGGTTTAATATCATTTTCAAATAGGAAGAACTAATAATTTGGGTCAAGGATATTATACTAGTATCAGAGTTGGTGATTATTCCAGCCTATAATTCTGAGGATGAAGGGGGGTGGAGCAAAACCCTCTAAAAAATCATCAGAGAGGAAGTCAGAAGAAATCCCATCAGAATTAGAACTAGAAGGAAGCATGGGAAACCAGGGTGAAGACAAAGTCCAACAATTGTTGGAATCTATAGTTGCAGTACAACTACATATGATTGCTAGCCAACAATAGACAACAAAAATCCTAACACATCTCATTTAAATCCAAGGAGGCTACAATGGGAATCAGACAGAGGAAAGTCAACAAAATAGTAGGGCCTATCAGGAGAATAACAAAAAGTTTATATTCCAATACAAAGTGGCTCACCGACAGGTAGCAGTAAAATACCAAGGCCATCATTACTGCAATTTCTTAAGAAGCAGCAGACAGAAGTTCCAAAACAAAAGGAATAGGATAGTAATCCCCTTAAACGTTATGAAGAGTACCTAGCCACACCAGAGGGTTTCCAAGAAGCATTTTATTTACAAGACTATTATAATGTTAAATATAGGAGCAAACCAAGGGAATGGAATAAAATAGTGTAGTACCAACAAAAATATGATCTTATGCACAGGGTGGAAAGGTTAACTATTCCCTCTTTCAATGGATCAACTAAGATTTCAAATAGCGCTTGGGTGTAGAATATGGACACTTACCTCCATCTCAACCCAATGACCGAGGCAGAGGAAATCAAGATTTCCACCTTACATTTGGATGGGGAGTCCCATGAATGGTGTCATCATGGGTTGGTCACACTTGGACATGCTAACATTACGTCATATGTAGAATTCTCCTAGAGGGTGATGGACAAGTTCGAAAGGAAGGATCCTAAAATTCATTTCAGGGAGTTGGCCCAGTTGATAACAACAGGTACACTGGAGGAATTTATCACAAATTTTTAGACGTTGGATTTCAAGGGAACTAATATCTCAGGACAAAGGTTAGTGATGCTATTTACAGAGGGTCTAATTGAACCCTGGAAGGGTTGGGTTAGGGTTTTTAGGCCACCCACATTATAGGATTCCATCAAGAAAACTCAAGATATGGAAGACACAGTGGTCATAAGTGCCCCAGTAAAGACCTTCATTCCTCGGAAGGGGTAGGAAAAAAAGTTTCCCCAACAAACATGGACATGAAAGATAGGTTGGACAAAGACACTCGAAGAGAGATTAGAATGAATAAACTATGATTTAGTTGCAAGGATCCATGGGAACCAGGTCACCAATTTATGGGCAAGGGAAAGGTCCATTATATTGAAGTATTATCCGATAAAGAAGATAAAGGTGAGGAGAAAAACCCACATAGTTCATATGAGGATCAGAACAGTGGTGAGGCACCACACCTTGAAATTCCAGAACATGCACCATTACAAGAAGGGGTCAAGAAGGTGACCATAGACACATTGGTAGGAGTCCTCAGGTACTAGACCTTCTGAATCAGGGGCATTATGCAAGGACAAAGAATTACAACTTTGATTTATGGAGGGGCCACCCATAATTTCATAGATGCAGCATCGATTACCAGGAGACAAATTCCCACAGAGGAATTTGATGGTTTTGAAGTAGTGGTGGCAGATGGTTACACCATGATGTGTACCTAGAGAATTAGAGGGTTGGATGTGACATTGGGAAACTACATGTTGACCAATGACTTTTATGTGGTAGAACTAGCAGACACCAATGTGGTATTGGGAGTACAATGGCTATATTCCCTTGGAGACTTCAAAATGAATTATCAAAAGATGAGGATGGAATTCATAGACACTAGACTTATCCTTAGGGGTATGTCATCAGGAGCACCCAAGGTTGTATTCAATAGATGCATGAAGGATCCTTTTATTCACAGATATGTGGAATGTGCAGCAGAGTGTTCGGTCACAATGCAGAAGCCATCCTAGGATCTTCAAAATTACCATGCAGAAATACATGAGTTATTGGGTAAGCGTGATAAGGTATTCATGCCACTACCAGTAGGAAGACCACCAAACTAAGGATTCGAGCATGTCATTGAGTTAGAGGAAGGGTCCAATCCAGTGATTACTACACCATATAGGCACCCAAATAAGTTCAAGGACAAGATATAAAATTCCATACAGGAGTTGTTGGAGATGGGATACATCCAGCCTAGCTCTAGCCCATTTTATTATTCAATAGTATTGGTGAAGAAGAAGGATGGCATGTGGAGATGTGCATTGAATACAAGTCTCTAAACAATAAGACTATTAAGAACAGATACATGATACCAAGGATTGACGAGCTGATAGATGAGCTACATGGGGAAGTATATTTTTTTAAGATTGATCTTCAATCAAGATACCACCAGATCATGGTGAGAGAGGAGGACATCCACAAAATAGCATTCTGATGTCACTATGGTCACTATGAGTTTGTGTTCATGCCCTTTGGGTTGACTAACGCACCAGCTACCTTCTATTCATGTATGAACCACATCTTCAACAAACAGTTGAGAAGGTTCCTATTGGTGTTCTTTAATGATATTTTTATCTACCATAAGACATGGAGGGAAAATTTGGGTCATGTGGATGAGATTCTCACCATTATGGAGGAACAATCTCTTTTTTCCAAGGAGGAAAAGTGTGAATTTGGATTGAATGAGATATTGTATTTAGGGCACATAGTAGGTGTTAAGGGAGTGAAGGTGCATCAAGAAATTATACAAACGATATTAGATTGGCCTACCCCCAAGTTGATCATAGAGTTACAAGGATTCTTAGGGATATGCAGCTATTACAGATGATTTGTGAAAGGGTTTTCACAACTTGGGGCACCGCGAATAGATCTGGCCAAAAAGGAAGAATTTAGGTGGACTGAGGAAGCACAAGAAACATTTGACCGAATGAATCAGGTAATGAGCAATTTCCTGATACTAGCACTTCTAGATTTCTCTCAGCCATTTTTACTGCAATGTGATGCATCCAGAGAAGGGATATGAGTGGTACTGATGCAAAATCGCCATACCATAGATTTTGAGAGAAAGAAGTTGAGGGAACCATAAAGGCTCTACTCCATCTATGATAAGGAGATGTTGGTTATTATGCATGCATTGGACAAATTCCAACAGTACCTAGTGTGAGGAATTTTTGTAGTGAGGACCAACCACAACAGATTGAAATACTTTCTGGAGAAAAAGGATTTGAGTGAAAGAAAACAAAAGTGGGTGAGTAAGTTACAATCCTATTACTTTGATATTGAATATGTTAAGGTAAAAAATAATGTAGTTTTTTATCCCATTTCCAAGAGGCCTTCAGTCTCAACAGATTGGAAGTCTACCCTCTTGGTGGAATATTCCAAAAATACATTCTCTTGTGAGTTGATGGAAGGTACCAACTAGGATGAAAGATACATAGTAGTGGATGATATCATATACTACAAGAAAAGGATCTATCTTGTCACTAAATACATGCTAAAGGATAATATCTTGAGGGCAGTTCATGATGCCCCTTTAGCCAACCACCTAGGGTACTTGAAGACTTATAAACAAGTAACAGAGAGATTCTCATGGAAGGGTATCAAGGAGGATGTACTACGGTACATGAGGGAGTGTAGGACTTGTTAGCATAGTAAGACAAAAATGACACACCCATTAGGTTTACTCCAACCGCTACATATTCCAGAGACGAAATGGGAGAGCATTTCCGTGGATTTCATTACAGGGTTACCGAAAGTCCAGAGCATGCACTGTATTTATGTTGTGGTAGACAGTTTGACCAAATATGCACACTTTTTTTCCATTCCTTCATAATACAACCCATCTCAGGTGGCAGATCTCTTCTTTAGGGAAGTTTTCAGACTCCATGGTCTTCTGAGGAACATAGTCAGTGACCAGGATAGCAGGTTTCTCAGTGCGTTTTAGCATAATCTATTCAGGTTATCTCGAATGAAGTTGACACCTAGTACTAGATATCACCCCCAGATAGACAGATAGACTAATATAGTGATAAAATGGGTGAAAGGGTACCAGAGGAACTATGTGTTAGGACAATAGCGAGCATGGATAAAATGGTTTCATCTCGGGGAGCACTGTTACAACACCACTCATCACATGTACATCGGGATGAGTCCATTCATGGCGTTATATGGCTACGATGCCCCATCATTTGTAGATTTGTCATTTGGAGAAAGAGGGGCTCCCAAGTCCAAATATTGGTTGCAGGAAAGTCGAGACATATTGAGGATCCTAAAGGAGAACTTACAGGTTTCTCAGAACCAACAGAAAGTGTATGCAGATAGGCATCGGGTGGAGCGTAGTTTTGAGGTCAGGGACCTAGTATTTCTTAGGCTACAACCTTACCAATAGTATTCACTGAGGAAGAGTGGTATAGATAAGTTGAAACCTCATTTTTAGGGACCTTTCAGAGTGATCATGAGAGTTAGAGAGTTGGAATATGAGTTGGAGCTACTAGAGGGAAGTAGAATCCACAACACATTCCATGTGTCATGCCTCAAAAAGGCATTGGGCCTATAGGTCACCGCTTCAACATATCTTCCTCCATCAAACGAGGAAAGACAATTGGTTTTGGCACCTGAAAGGATTGTGGATGTACAGGAATGAATACTGAGAAGAATATTTATTCGAGAGTATCTGGCCATATGGAAGGGATTGCCTGCAGAAGATGCTACATGGGAAAGTGAACATATTTTACACCCTGATCTAAAATTGCTTAAGGAAAATCAATTTTGGGAAGGGAGGACTGTAATGTCCCCCTCCAATTGATGACTCATTAGCCTACACAACTCTCGTAGGCTACAGTCAAAAAATAAAAAGGGGAGTCAAAGTATCAAACCTTAAAGAGATATTAAATAAAACAAATAATTATATTTTAATCAAGTGAGGGTTTGATTTGGTCAAGAAGGAAGATCTAGAAGAATCAAAGAAGAATAATAAATAGAAGGGGATCCTACCTCATTAAGAATTATGATTTTATATGTATTGAGTGCTCTTATGGCTAGCATTTTCTTTAGGGTTTTGGGAAAAACCCTTCTAGTGCAGGTTTAGTTTCGATGGTGCAATACCCACCCTAGCTAGACAAAGGAGAGTTCATTTGGAGTCTTTGTCTTGTGGTATTTTTTGAATATATTGAACTCTTTGTCTTGAGGTATTTTCTATGTTGGCATCATACCAGGTTTCCTTGTGTATTTTGTAGCAGATTGTGTAGTTTCCTAGTAGCCAATAGTTTATATTCCTAGTCTTGTTCTGTAGCTGTTTTTATATCCACTAGAGACATTTGTATTGTTGTTCCCATTCATAATAATATGCCATATTAATATTCTCTATTTGTGTGTGTTTTCCATGTGTATGATAATATTCTTTATTGAGAAAATTATTGTAAGGGTTTAATATCATTTTCACTTAGAAAGAATTAATAATTTGGGTCAAGGATATTACATGTTGAGAGATCGACTATGTTTATTATGGTTGGTTATGGCTATGTTGACAAAAATTGACAATGTTTACTATGTTGATTATGTTGATTATGGTAATCCCACTATATGCATAATGATGTGTTATTATGGTAATTTTTAAAGAGGTACTCTGATCATTCTATTTTCGTGAGGGCAGTTTTTCCAATGAGGCAAATTTCTACCTCTTTCTCTCACTTTTTTCTGAAACTCGACGATCTAAGACATCTTAAAATGCACCAAAACCAATGGGGAAATATTCCATGGAAAAAAATTCCCAACAATGAAGTAGAACTCTGATTTGCAACAAAGTTTCTATTGAATTTGGAGGCAATTTCTACTAGATATGGGGCCTCTATGAATCCCTTATCTCACTTTGTTACTAAGTTCATTATGTTGATTATGGTAGTTTACGTCAAGATTGAATAATAGTTTGCATGGGATATTATTATTTGAGATACTTAATGAAAATATTATTCGAGGCACTTTAGAGGTACAAACACTTTGAGACTTTTGTTGCTTGTTAAGTATTTTGTTTGATGTTTCATACTTTTAAATTAGAGCCAATGAAATGGCCTTGAATGTTTTCTTAGCCTTGTAGAATCTAATTCAAAAAAGAATTGTATTCTCCATATTCTTTGTAGTTCAAAGTCTCTTGGTTTGTGTATGAACACATTAAGGCACACACTAGTTTAGCAAGGATTTGGAAGAAATTTTGTTTGTAGATTGACTTTTTTAATTGAATTCATGTTTGTATAGAGCTTGCTTTGGTATGACGAGTTTGGAGTATATCGATCTTTGCGGAATACCTATCAAATGAATATTTTGATTTTTGTCTCATTTTTTAGGATAAGGAGTGTATTGGATTGGTCATTGGAGAGAAACATCCCACCAAGCGGTAAAATTGAGGAATCATGTTCTATGGTTAAGCATAAAATGATATTTACAATCCAAATGCCTCTAGTTAAGTATACACTGGTGATGTTTAAACTTAACCCCTTATTTTATCATTAGTAATAGTAGAAAGAAAACAAATTCTATTTAAATTAATATAAGCATACAACATTGACATGATCATTTCTCATTATATTTCCAAAGTATTTACACTCTATTTAATCTGCGTGATATTTAAAATTATTACTTTAAGTATTAGATGTAGGATTGATGTGGTAGGTGGAGGAAGGTTGTGCTACAACATTCTTTGTGGTTTTTTTAGAATGGAAGAAGAGGTCATCGACTACATGGAAGACCCCTTGGAATTCCAAGAAATTTGGTTCATACCAGTGGAGTCATACTATGAATATGACCCCCCTCCACATCAACCATCCCATCTTGGAGCAAATCCATTGAAATAAGAAACTTTAACAGTCCTAGGAGATTTGATTCATGACCTTTTAGGAATTTGGAATGTTGAGGTGGAAGCGCCAATGATTATGACCTCATATCATATCACATTCACTTCATTAATCCATCACTTAGTAGGGGGAGTGAAATAAAGGAAGCATAGGTGGGAGGATCTAGTGGATCATATTTTTTACTCATCGCGCTTGAACACAGATCAATTTTTACATCCATCTCAAGGGAAATCATTAACCCCACTAAAATTCTCTAGTGAATTTTCATTGGACATGTTACTAGGTTTATCAAGCTCTTTATCCTTGGCTTTCTTAGAATCTATTGGATGTATAGATGATAGGGGATTCATTAGAGGCATGTTTTCTGGTGAATTGATGAGTGGTTCCCTCCACTATAAATCCCTGACATCTAACCAAGAGGATTTGATCTCAAGAGGTTTTTGGAAAACAAATAAAAATCATAAGTGTGTGAAAAGTAAAGGAAAGGCGACAAATTTGGAACTAGAGGAGAGTGTCAAGCTCCATAAAATTATGGACATCGAGTATTTGACCATTTTGGGACAATTTCCAAGTAATATGATGAACACAAAACCCCCAAAATATTGGGCGAAGGAAAATTTTGTAGGCATGTTAGGCTACTCACCGCACAATATGGTTTGGTCAAATGCTGGTTGGTTTGAATTCTCCTTTCGGGAGAAGATGTAAAAAAAATCATAAAATATTGTTGGACATGAGGTACTCAAGCTCTTTTACTGAAGAAGTGGTACCTAGAATTTGATTTGAAATCGGCCTACATGGATTTTGTTCCAGTATGGGTCTCACTCCCAATACTTCCCCTAATTTTATGCCCAATGAAGTGTTCGAAGAAATTGGAAATGCTATAGGTTTGTTCTATGATGCAAAAAACTCCTATAAAGACACTGGATACATAGGAATGGCCAAAATCTTAGTCATATTGGAGCTCTCACAAGAGCTGGAGGACTCAATTATGATCAAGAAGGGGCTTGCAATATTCAATCAATCCATGGATTATGAAGTAATCCCATTTAAGAGTAGTCAATATCACTTTTATGGCATATTACAAAGGATTTATCACTCAACTTCAAGCGAAAAAATTGGGTTCGTAAAGAACATAAAGAAGTTGAATAAATTCCCCAACCTTTGTCGAAAAAGGCTCAAGACACAAAAGGCTTTAAAAATCTCAACCCCTCATTGATTTCTCCAGGTGTGAAGCTTGTGGCCCGACAAAAAGAATACCTGCACCTTCCAACTATGGAGGAGAAGCAAAACTAAAAAAATATTCTTTATATTTATTTGGTCTAGAGAAGCAAGTAAGAAAAAAATGGTTTTGTCCCTTAGAAAAGTCTTGTTGTCCCAAAATACCTAGGTGGATCGGGTCTAAAGAACACATTTTTGTTCTCAAAGGCACTAGCTACTAAGAATATTTGGAGGCTTATCCAAGGAAATGGGATTAAGCCAAAAAAGACAAACACATTCACTTGGAAAGAATAGATGATTGGTTCTGAAATCCCATAAAAAAAAATCCCAAAATGCATCTATCATATGGAAAGAAATTCTCTTTACCTTCCATCTGATTGGTAATTGGTTGGTTTGGAAGATTGAAAAGGGATAAAAGTCTTGATAATGTTAGATATCTATATTAGATGTAAGAAAGCACACAAAATTCTAGATCCCCTAATCCATGAGCTAAGAAGAAAGATTTTTCAAACTCTAACGAAAATTATTCATGTAAACTAAGACATAGTGCAGCAACAATGGCTAACATGGAGAGAGATTGGCCTTAGAGAAGCATATGCAAACATTTGGAAAAAATACACTTAGAACTTGCAAGGATGCTTTGTAAAATTAAAGGAGGAATTCGATCAACTCATTTGGGCCTTAAACCCCACTAATAACTATGAGCCAAAAATAGGATATAAAACTCTAGCTTGGGTAGAAAATGGTGTGCCATGGGCCTGGTGGTGGAAAAATATATGGAAGTTTAAATTCCTGGTAAAAGAAAAGTTATTCATGTGGATACTCTTAAACAATAAACCCCTTACATGGTATATTCTTCAAAAAGAAAATTGAAGGGCCTGAAAGATGTTTCCTACGCAAGCTAGATTTAAAAACAAACCCCCATTTGATTTTGTCTTGTAGTTACACCAAAGAGGTTAGGTTGTAAATAGAAAGATTTGCAAGTCTGAAAAACACATGGAATGGTGCTACAATAGATGAAGCTCTTAGAGGATGGTGTTCAAACAATGAAACTTCAAGATATAGAGCCCTCCTCACTATTTTCTAGGTAGTATGGCTAGAAAGAAACTTAAATTGTTTGAGGATAAAAAATTTATTCCATTGCAATTTACTATGCAAAGTTTGAATATACTCTTTGCATTCCCTTAGCAAACAACTTCTCACACTCCCAAACATATATCCTAAGAAAATATAAACAAATAAATTCCTTGGGCGTATTTTGATGGGGCCTCTCAAGGAATATTGGTATTGGAAATGAAACAAAAACTTATTATGAACAATTGGAACTCAAGCTTATTTTTTGTTTGGCTTGGGAGAAAGGAATTTCCCACTTACAAATCTATGGGGATTAATTGATGATGATTCAATGGATGAAAGGAGTTTTCTCATTACAAAATTTCACTTTTCAAACTTTGTTTCAATATACCATGAGCAGCTTAACAACCTTCTCTCACATCACTTTTGAACGTGTCTATATGATCGGGAACGTGTAATTTGACCAAATATCAAAAGATGGAATTTCCTTGGAAAGAGGAATCTAGAAAATCACTTCAAAAGAATAAAGTTCACTCCATAGAATATATCCATGACCCCTAGTTTCAATATGATGTAAAAATATATTTTTGTATACACTATATGGAGGACTTTACACAATTTTTTATGGACTCGTATACAACTGGGCTAAATGAAACTTTTTTTTTATGTTGTTCAAGGTTGTTTGTTGCTAAAAAACATACCTTTTTTTAGGGGCAACAGGTGCGAGGAGCGAGGGGGGTCATTTTTCATCATGAAGAAAAAAAAAATCTTGGGGGCTAGGAAAAAATACAAACAACCAAGATGAGGCTTTGGCCCTATACATGGTCTGAAACTAATTAACTCTACACTTTACTGATAAATAATTATAATTGGTGATCCTAAGATAATTATTAAAGGGATGAGGAAGAATATTCACAATGGGAAAAACAACATGGTTAGAGAACTTAAAATGATTTCCAAGGAAGAGAAAATATTTTGAACAGTGGAGTATTATCATGTTCTTCGAAACATGAACTAGCAGACATACCAACTATCCAAAGAAGCATTGAATCTTGTACATGGCACATTAAAGAAACATAGTGAGATTAGTACAAATTTTCTACCTTAGGAGACTATGGGACAAAATAATTTTTTGGGGGGCATTTTCCTACTCCTTTAGTTAATCAACATTGAAACCCTCTAGTTGTCACATCGAGGCAACACGTCAACATTCAATGGAAATTACAAGCATGACAATTCACTTAAGGTCTTTCTTTCCTTCACTTGCCTCATATCTTATATGGAGAACAAGTTTGTTTTTTAGGCGTACCCTCTGAGAATCATTAACGAAGGTGGGAGTAATTTCCCACACACCTAGTCTTCACACATAATAGATTTGGTGGTCAGTTTCCTCACTCCATACGGTGATGACAATGGTGGCTAACTTGGAAATGAAATTTCATATGTAGGAGGAGAGGAGAGATAAAGAAATAGCAATGATAATGAAGGTTTCCAACAATTAGACCAACCAAATTTACACTCTGCAACAAGAAAATTTTAATCTTAGGAAATTGATATCTTCTTTAATGCATTTTCAAGTCCAAATACAATCAACCAGTTTTGTTGGGTTAGTGGCAGTTCAAGATGATACTACGGTCCAACAACACAATTCAAGATAGAGTCTGAACATAGGAAATCTAATCCACATGGATACAACACATAATGTCTATTAGTAATATTTTATGTTGTTTAGAGTTTTATGTTGTTTAGAGTCTCATTTTTTTTCATGATCTTATGTTAGGATTTACACTAGTCGGAACTTGAAAATTTTAACAGGCAAGATTTTAAGACAGATATAAACTCTCTTTTCAATATAAAACCTTGTAATTATTTTTGAAAACTGTATGTACATGAACATTGTCGAGCTCAACTATAACCTTTTTATTAATACAAAAATAATCGTTATTGTTAAAAAAAAAAAACATACCTTTTTTTTTAAATAGGTTGAGTCATGTCTATGTTTAAAGTAGGAGACTACATGTCTAGTGTTATATTTTCCGGCTTTAAATGTATGCTTACAAGAATGTATTTTTATAAAAAATATATATATACAATAAAATTACTTAACCTTTTTCCTTGGAAAAAGAAAAAGGATCGATGTGGTAGGACCACAATTTTTTTTATTATATGCTCATTTGATAGATCAACTATATATTAACTCAATATCATATTTGTGATAAAAAAATTTGTTTATAATTTAGGAAATAGTTGATTAGATATTTCAAAGTCAGAAATAGGATTTTACCTTAATTTTAGTGTGCCAAAAAAAATAGTTAATAAAGCATTTTTATTTATTTTTAGAAAGGGTGAGGAGGAATCATAAAGCTTTGAATTGATTATGTTGTTAACAATTTTGGAATTGTTGAATTATACACAAAGATGG